>JAQGBA010001272.1:0-16775 GCA_034698125.1 Prionchulus punctatus | reverse complement strand
GTACGGGATATATTGGCTCACCGACTTGGTATCGAACAAAGATTTTGGGCTTTGAATATGGGTGTAGAAGCCCCGAGGACAGAAGTTTGGAAGTTAGCCAATTAGTCTCGACTTGCTAATGCGCATGCTTGATACTGTACTCTTGCTTGCATTACTTGCGCACCTATACTTATACGTCACACCTAAGTCGCAGGTATGTCACAACTGTGTCGTATCTGTGTCATATCTATGTAACACCTACGTCACACCTATGTCACATCTATGTGACTACGTCACATCTACATCACGTCTGTGTCACGTCTATGTCACATCTATGTCGCATCAATGTCACACCAATCTAACACCTGTGTCATCATTGTCACATCTAGTCACATCGATGTCGCATCTATATCATGTATATTTTGACCCTGACCATTAGCTTGTTTTTTACACATCTCCAAATACAAAAACCTAACGTTTGTGCGTTTCAGAAATTTATCTCTTTTACAAGCTGATAACACCTTGTCACCTCACTGGCGATCTTCATTCAAGTATAACAATTGGATGTACGGCTTGGCTGGCCATTTGAGTGAATTGTTAACCAATGAAACTTGGGAGCAGTTGGTGCAAAAGTCCTATTTCGATCCATTGGATATGAAAGATTCAGCGTTCATCACTCCCAAAAGCGCGTTCTCAGAGTGGGGTAAATTCGCTCGCTACGGACTTTTCAAAAATGACACTTGGACAACATCCAATGAAATTATGGAAACTATGAAGTACGAGCTTGAAGAAAGAAAGTTTCCGAAGTAGGGGTAGTAACCTGCATTCCTTGGCCTCTTTAGGGCCGTTGAAGGCGCCGCCCCGGCAGGCTCCATATGCTCAACCGGCAAAGACATGATAAAGTACATGAAGTTTCTTCTGTCCAACTCATCCCATCGAGATGGACCAACCGTACCGAGGGAGATAATCTTGGACAATTTCAAAGCCTCCAACTATATCGACCAGGACAATATAGTTCACATGCCAAAGTTTCCCTTGTATACAGGGAGGAATACGTACGGCATGGGCTGGATGCAAGGCGTTTACAGAGGTAAGCCAAAAAGTAGAGGCGTTGCATGATAGGATCCCTGAATCTGACCTAATTATTTAGAATATCGATTGGTGGCTCACTCAGGTGGAATTGGCGGCTACTTATCGGATCTGATGCTGTTGCCAGATGCGAAGCTGGGGATTTTCGTCAGCACCACAAACGATCCAGAAGCTGACATAGCATTAGCAGGCATCATCGACATGCACGTCGCTGATTTAGTTTTAGGTGTTAAGCCTTGGTTAGACATCGAGAAAGCTTGCACCATTTCTCCAGCAACCTTCTCTACCATAGCTCAGTCGGACGTGGAGCAATCCAACAGCAGCCAACCAAGCGTGAAATTTGTTTGCGGCGGATTGGTTGAGGAATTTAGTCGCTACGAGGGATTGTATCAAAGCGACATGGCTGGCACACTGCACGTTCTGCCCAACAAATCCACCGGCTCGTTGGATTTCAAAATGGGAGTGTATGGTCGAGGTAGACTGTGCAGAACCGATCTACCGGAGGACATAGCATCGAAGTCTCTGCGATTTGTTTTCGATGCTGGCGCCTACGAATATTACAATCAGCCCGAAATGAGTTTGATTCTAAACGCCACTGTTGTATTTCGTGATGGTGCAACAGGCGCAGGCACTGCAACAGCTACGATTGGATTCCAGGAAAATACACTATACCAATTTGTTGGTAACAGCAACAAGAACAGTGCTACATAATATACGTGTTTGCACAGAAAGCAAGTTATGATTTATTTGACACAATAACACAACCGTGTTTGTAATGTCTGTGTTTGTCATCAATTGTTTACATGCCAATATATATACAACTAACAGTAACGGATGTCATACAAAATTTGGCATTAATGCCAGAGTGCGACCCGCTTTCATGACTACATGCTAAATAAATATAAATTTTGTTGTCTTTCCTATCAAAGTGTTTACGCACTCACCGCTAATAGTTCGATATTGAAAGCCTCGTTTCTGCTTAAACGGAATCTAAATCAATCGATGCTTGTAGGTGTCTTACGAGCCTGCACCTATCATAAACACAGATTAAAACAAACTCGGCATTTTCTGGCTATATTATACATATGTGTTAAAATCCAATTAATTTCGTAGCAGATGTCGGTATACTACTACTGAGAAAGGATTCTTGGAATGAGCTTGTTCCAAGTCAGGTTGATATTGGCAAACTGTAAATATACAATAAAAATGCCCACCATTACAACTTGTTGTTCATATCCTGTTAATGATGTGCTAGTAAACGCGTTTATAATTTCTCTTTCTTTTGTTTTCAAATTATAATTTCGGTGTGGAATCTATTTTCAACATGAGCAGCGAGTTAGCCATCAAGGAAATTTGTTTTCGGACCATTATTGCTAAGATTTTCGCTTAGCAGCTACTGTAGGTGCCATCTGCTCAACCAGTGCCTTCACCAGACAAGGGAGGTTAACTGTACATGCCAAACTTTTCAACTTATAGTGGCGCACAAATGTAGAGCATGGGCTGGTTACTTTGAGTCATTGGTGACATTTCTGGTTTTATATATCAGATAATCATTTTGCCAGATTCAAGCTGGGAATTTTTATCATTACAGTTAATCCATTGCATCTGAAACACCATTTTTATCCGTTCTGTAATCTTATCATTGATTTTGTTTTAGCCAGAAATTCGTGGATCGTCATCAAAAAGTCGTACACATTTTATCTAGAGACATTTTCAGCTGCTAAAGGTTCGAATAGAGCTGAAATAAAATAAATAGGCCTAAAACAAAATTCAAATATCTCTGCGATGGAATAGCGGATGCATTTCAAAGTTACGAAAGAAACTTTCAATGATGATCACCTTGCAAGTCACAGCTTATCCAATCCAGATATCTCGCCTCGATTATTGCATTCGTGCATTCGTTGAGCACATAAGCCAGCACTTTGAAACAGTCTTTACTTACCCTAACTCGTTTGGACACGAAATTAGTTCAATATTCTACTACATATTGCTACCCACGGAATTTGCCAATCACAATCAAACATCAAACAACAACCTTATTGAAAATCTGAAGTCGTGCATTTTACTTTTTAGAATTTTTACAAGGAATTATACATATTCTATTAAGTAATAACCAAATCTTATCTGTCATTTTGTGAAAATTGTAGATGTTCGTAATGGATATATACAATCATTGTTAGGCAGTATTATTTGTTTCTGTTTCCCAATCCATCGGTATACTGTATTTTCCCCAAATCCAATGGTGGCTGTTGGAACGCCATCATCAGTTGCAGCATTGTGAAATACAACAGTGGCATTGAGAGCTAAATTCACATCAGGCTGATTATCATATTCGTAGTAGCCAGCATTGAATACAAATCTTAAAGCCTTAGATTCTATGTCCTCGGATAGATTGGTTGTGCAGAGGCTACCTCGACCGTACACCACACCTTGAAATCCAACGAGCCGCTGTATTTGTTGGGCATAACGTACAATGTGCTAGCCATGTCGCTTTGATACAGTCCCTCGTAGCGACTAAATTCTTCGACCAATCCATCGCAAACGAACTCCACGCTAGTTTCACTGCTGTTCAATTGCAGCTCCGAGCTGTCTGACTGGTCAGCAGAGGAGAAGGCTTCCGGATAAATTGTACAAGCTTTCTCGATGTCTATCCATGTATTTTCGCCTAATACTAAATCACAAGCATGCAAGATGTTTGCGGATTCTACAACAGAATGCGGATCGTTTGTGGTGCTGACGAAAATACCAATTTTCGCATCGGGTAATACGATTAGATCCGATTGATAACCGCCAATTTCACCGGAGTGACTCATCAACCGATATTGTAGATCCAAACAAAGATTAGGTCGGATCGATGGATCTTCAGCATACGAACTATAGCATCCTGGTCTGTGCAGTTCGGGGTTTTGAAAGTGTCCAGGGTTATCTCCGTCGGTACCGTTGGTCCGTCTTACTCGGTCGAGTTAGACAGGAGACACTTCATATATCGATACTTTATCACATCTTGCTGGTTGAGCAAATGGAGCCTGCTGGGGCAGCACATTCAATGGCCCTAAAGAAGTCAAAGGAAAGCAGGCTACTTGCAGGTGCTGTCCTCGACAATACTTCAAAGTTTCCATTATTTCATTGGATGTTGTCCATGTGTCATTTTTGAAAAGTCCAGAGCGAGCGAATTTACCCCACTCTGACCACACGTCTTTTGGAGTGATGAACGTTGAATCTTTCATATCCAATGGATCGAAATAATACTTTTGTACCAACTGCTCCCAAGTTTCATTGTTAGCAATTTTCTCAAATGGCCAGCCAGGCCACACATCCAGTTGTTGTACTTGAACGATGATCGCCAGTAATGGGACAAGGGGTGATTAGCTTCCAAAATAGATAGGTTTTTAAAACTCACATTTTATGTTAGTGTACAAATTTTAATTAAATGTGCTATGATATGGAGGTGACATAGATGTGACATAGGTGTAACATATCTTTAAAGCAGGCGTGACATAGGTGAAACCTACATGTCACGTAGGTGTGACATATACGTGACATAAAAGTGACACATGTGTGATACAGATATATGTCACACTGGCCAATATGTCACCTTGAAGTGATGAAGATTTTACATAGATATTAATAGATTGTTGGTGTGACCTTAATGTGACAGGTGAGATGTAGATGTGACATGTTTATTTTGCAAATGTGACATACGTAGATGTGACATACGTTACACGTGACAAACATATGGCCACATATCACAAATATGTAATTTGTTTCAAATTACTACCTTCTGTCCTAGGGGCTTCCACACCCATATTCAAAGCCCAAAACCTTTGTTTCATACCAAGTTGGTGAGCCAATATACTATCTAATAGTATCTAATAGCCAATAGTATCTCGCACAGCAATTCTATTTACGGCAATGTCGTCTGTTTTAAAATTCCTGTTATCAGATGGTAACCAACCTTTGAGCAGAGTGTCCAATAGAGTTTCACTGTAAAAAGCGATTCAGACACTGATAACAAAAAACACCTACACAATCTTACTTGAATTTACTGTTCAAAAGTGCCTCGTCTAGGACACCTTCCGTGAAACTTTTTGCAAGAGAGTCGCTGCAAAATTTTGTACTTTCATCGACGAGATCGCACGGATCATTATTATCGCAGGATGGATCTAGCCTACCGTAACTCTTTGAGTATTCCAATATATTTCGTTGGCGTCGTTCAATTTTACCAGGTATACTGCAGTGGCAGTAACGTTGCGGCGTGTGAGTAACTGTTGTACGAAAGCATGCAATTTGCTGGGACTGAACGGTATATTTGTTTGGTGCTCAACCAATGGGGCAAAAATCAGAAACGCAAAACAACCAAGAAATCATACAAAACAAACATATACATGGAAAATTGAGTTTCAATTGTAATTCAGAAAAAATGCAAAATAATCCTCAAAATGAATTCTAAAAAAGCAGCATTGCATTTTTAATTTACGAGGACAAAGTTAACCTGTGACGACTATAAAAATCGTGAAGCACTTTCCCTCCCAATTTAGTGTCAAAAAATGGCCTTTTCGGATACTGCTGCTTATTTGTCACGGCAACGTGAGGAAATAGTGACTCGATGTAATAAACCGCATTGAAGTTGCAAATTTTACAACAAAAAAAACGAAGGTAGAGTCAATAATGTTTAGATTTGGAATCTGCATGATAGTCTGGATTGCAAAAATTTATGACGTTTGGTAACATGCATCCCTTGGTTTATTTAGGGCTGTTGAAGGTGCCCCATCAAGCTAATTTGCTCATCCAACAAAGTTAAAGGCTAGAGTTTCCTCCGTCCTACTCATCCAATCAAGATGGATCAACAGGACCAGCGCAGAACAGTTCTGAAGGAGATTAACCGGGACAAATTCAAGGCCTCCAACTGCATCCACCAGGCCAACATAGTTCGCACGCCTAAGTTTTTTGTATTCAGTTCGGAATAAGTGGGCTGGATGCGCGCCATCTTTAGTGGTAAGTCGTAGATAGTCGACTACATAAGTACAGAACCTTTGATCAGTTCTTTATTCGAATATTGGTCGGTGGCTTACTTTGATGAAATTGACAGAAACTTCTCGGATCTGCTCCTATTTTCCTGGTGATGACCTGATGAACCTGATGAACTGTGAAATTGAACTGTGATAGAGTCAATTTCATCAACTTGATTTATACCATCTTTTTTTGTCTGCATACCGAAGCGACTGCATCAAATGACATGATAATTAAAAAGATACAAAAATTTTACTTGGCAACAAGAATATTACACTACAATTCCATATTCTATTACAATTCCATTTCGACAATACATACATTAGGCAATTGAGCAAATTCATTTAAAGTGCTGTTTCGAGCGTTTGCGTCCCACCCTGAAAGGTTATTTAAATATCTATACATATATATATTGACTCTATTAGTAAGAACTATCGTTTTCACCGTATTGGCCGGGACGTAAACATTTAAAGTTTTTGGTAATTGCGAATCCATCGCCGATATCTAAACACAATTGTAGACAGACAGTTAAAAATTTATAACGTAAGTTAATAACAATACTAGTGCATTGGGGCTTGCGCATCCAATTGTATCATTGTGATATACATATATATTCTCATCTGATGGTATGTAATGGGTCTATAGGTGATGTTCACATTTTGAAACACTAAAGAAGCGCTTACAGTTTCGGTGGTATATATGGTTGGTTGTGGCTTCCGCCACAACCACACAATGAGTATTAATGTGCCACAAACTACGACTACAATGAAGGCTATCAAGCATATCCAATATAATTGATATTGACCATTCGATTGCTCTTTGACTGGGGAATGCTCTAAAATGAAAAAATGGAAACTTATAAATTTCATTGCATTATCGCTGTTCTCATCAAGATTATAAGAAGTTAGACACGAGACGTAGGACGGAAAGTGTCAGGAGAACTTGAGAGCTCGAATGAAACCGAACGCCACTTCATCTGTTCGATAAAATTTAAATATCAACAGTACCAGTTTTCGAATCGTCATTCTCTCCATTATTGGTGTCTTTAACGGGTGATGATTTTATCGAGGTGGTGGATCTGTGCTGGCGCGCCGTTGTCGCAGTTTGCGAAAGACTGGCGTCACCGTAGACCTTTCCGTACAAAGTTTTATCATCATCTAAGTTGATCGCTGCCATAACAGATTGATCGTTGTTAACAGTTGGTCGATGTTTCAATGGATCAGCATCGTTTTTCTTGTTCACCGGTGTTGATGCACTTTGTAAAAATGTCGCGCAAGTTTGCAAAACGCCCCGTACTGAAAAAGTTGTCATTATGCACCAAATGTTATTCTAAACTAACAGCTGGAGGTTGCAATTTTTGAATAAATCGTTGGACGGCACACACTTTTATGAGCAATGTTATAATTGAAACTGGGTGATTCAAGTAAGCTTGAATTACTATTGTTAAATAAATAGGGACCAGTACACTTACAAAATTGGCAAGCGGATGTGCAACAGTGTTCCAATTCGTACACATCGCTGTGTTGATTGATGCAACGGTCATCGCAACACATGGGTTCGCTCGGCAGGTGCTGAAAAATGAGCATTTCATGAGGATTAGATGATCGAGAGAACTTTGAAATTATCCTGGAACAGCTGATGAAATATTGTTTACCTCTTTCTTGATGTATCCAGTTTTACACGAGTCGATAGTGCCTCTTGATAGTGGCCGAACGAAAATCAAAATGGTACAAACTAATTTAATTTTATAATCCATCGATTGGAAGAAACGGTAAAATTTTCCTACAATATGTTACTAGCTATTTGATGATGGTTTTGAAGATTCACAAGCTGCAAAACGGTTCTGCAGCGTGCAGTGATTCCGCTGTGGTTGGTGGAAGTGGAAGCGATAAGAAAAGAAGAAACGAAAACAAACAACAGCCAACGCTATCGATTCAGACGCCCCGATTTTTTTTACAAACGTCGTGATATTTTTTGTTTACTGTCTTAGCCTGTTAAGTTTGTGTCTGACAAAATAATCCACCTGACCAAACTAGGTTACTTTATCGGTCCATCAATTGCAGTGTGTCGCTCGTAGGCGATGTGTCATAGTTTCGCTAACTCTTTCCTTACGAGCATCTTTTGTCTTTCACTAATAAATAATCGATTTTCATTCGTCCAATACGCAAATGGTGAACAACCACTTCTGGATAAAATACAGTACCAATTTCGAATTGACAGCGAATATTATCCTAAAGTTGCATTCACTTATGATTCGGACGAAACAAATCTAGTCAAAGCTGTTGGTAAATGTTCAGTGATCTTCATTTAATCGCACATAGTAAACGATATTGTTGTATACTTGCATATGTGAACAAAATTCTACAATGGAAGCGGCTTGATCGTCGAAATGCCATTGAAAACAATCGTTTCACCTTCGACGCACATCAAATACGAAATTGCAGCATTGCTGTATCGGTAATACGATTCGATCATGCAATTTCATTCGTTTTCATTTTCGGATCCGTTTTCCAGATAACCATGTTAATTGAACAGAACGATCCGGTAATACGCGGATTTCGCGTTGTAATTGCGGACCAATTGGTCGCCGTTTGTTTTTATCCGTTGGAAGATGAAGGCAACACGTTGACCGACAGTTGTTTCATAACGGAGCACAGCGATCCGTTGCGTACTTTCACGGATCAAACGAAACGATACAAAAAGATTACCCTTTTTCAAAGCGTGCGATTCGCCGAAGTCGCGAATGCTTCTACAACCGGCGACACAATTGTAAGCGTTCAATCGACATCACTTAAATATGTTCAATATGAAAATAGTTTCGTCAACATTTTGTGCCCATGATCATTCTCTTTTTTTTATTCAATTTGAAATGTATGTGACAAAAATTTACAAATATAACAATAATAAATTACAATTTACATTCATCGTAACGCTTCAGCATAACTTTCGCTTTCAAATAACTAATTATATCCGGATTGGATTGCGACAACTCGTACCCTAACGTTTCTCTGCAATACGAAAAGTTAGGACGCTTTTCCGGTTCAAAACTCCAACATTCATTGATTAGTTGCCATCTATAGAAAAATATCGTATCAAACTTGAAATTGTGTAAAAAATGCGTATAATGTAGTAATGCATTGTACATCTTAGCAGTCGCATATTCAGGGCGCGGAAAACGGTTTCCTCGCATTAGCCACTCTCTATAAGCATCAGCCTTTTCAGGAGCGTCAACACGACTTGGGTCATCAGCCAACGTAAATAGCTCCCACAGTAGCACAGAGAAAGACCATCTGAGAACAAAAAAAGCTTGTAGGAATAATGCCGCTTCGTGCATAGTTGAATCTCGGGCGTACATATCCGTTTCCGCTGTAAATTTGCCTTGGCATGATTCCGGCGGAAGCCATCTAAGTGGCAATAGGCGTCGAGTGTTCATCACGTAATTATCACTTTGAACGGCCAATCCAAAGTCACCAATCTTAACGATGTGCTCTTCCGTTAGCAACATGTTTCGAAGAGCGACATCCCTGTGGATCAGCTAGAAAATAAAAAGATAATTATACATATCGCGATCTCCCCGATATAGGGTGATTACCGTTTTACAGGTCGATAAATAATATGCACCATTAGCTATCTGCACAGCGTACAACAGTAAGCCTGGCAAGCATAATTTATTGTCTTTGATAACATCGTTTAGCTTGCCGTGTTCAGAAAATTCGAACTGAAATAAGTAAAGAGATGTTTCATCATAACTCACATTCCGACTACGGAGTGATTTGACTGTATTTAATGCAAAATTAACCCATGTAACGCCATCAAGGGTAACACCGTCCAGAGTAACGGTTTAACTGCTCGTTAGAGATACCTATACCAACATTATTGTTGCACTGACGACAAGAAATTCAATACATTCATTATTTATACCTTTTTAGGAGATGTTTGCTTTTGAAAACTACGATGATTGAGGATGTAGTTCCTCAGATCTCCATGCGCGCAGTATTCGAGAATTAAAACAAACTGACCAATGCAACTAGGCTTCGTAATTACTCCAATAAATTTAATAACATTGTCATGTTGACCGATGTATTTTAGAATTTTCAATTCAATTTTCAAACAGGATATTTGATCGCTAACGGTTAGTTTGTCACCTATAATGCATCAAATGTATTTCACTTAATCTATTAAAAGGCATAATGGCAAACTATCATCAGTTGATGGTATCTCATCTATCTCTAGAGAGTAGTAGTTATCTTTATAAAAATCTGCAGTTAGCATAAGCTAGTTTCCAGCAGAGACCAGCACGTCCTCTATTCTAATTCTTGCCAAATTTTTTCTCTTAACACGGAGTCGCAACTTGAAAGTGATCAGATCCATAGTGCTGCTCATTTATTATCATTATCCAATAAAGTTTTCCTTTTTTCGAGTTCGCGCGAAACGCACACGCACGTCGCGACGTTGCTGCATGTAGGTAAGCACGTCAGTTTCGACTTACACTATATGTGCCACCTCGCCCGTTGCACACGTTACTTCCGCACGAAAAAGACAGGAACTAAAAGGGAAAATGCCCTGTGGGCACAAAAACAAGACGTATATTCCCTCGCTTACATAACCTTCCGGAAGAAAAGACAGGGACTAGCTGCACACTCGGGCCCTTCTGGACTTACAGTTGCAGTTTGCCCAACATACCACAAACTGTAGGCGCTCGCTTCTACATCCGGAAGGATCTGCGTGACTAGTTCTAGTCTCAGTCTTTTTTCCGGAAGGTTTTGCAAGCAAGGAACATACATCCTTTTTTTGTGCCAGCAGGGCATTTTTCCTTCTAGTCGAGAAAATAACGTTTGTTGGGCTGGACACAACCACAGAACAGACGGAATGTAATCAGCTCACTTTTGGGTGTCTTCATCGCTACATCTATTCCCAGGCTAGAAGTGCTTTTACAATACATTACGCCTTTTAACACAAGTCCAAAGTTGCCAGAACCAATTATATGCTGTACAGTAATATCGTCCGGATTTATGTCCGGAACATCTGTCGTATCGAATAGCTTTGAAGGCATGTCCTTCAGCGAAATATCGTTGTTTATTTTATCGTCTATTAATGTAACAATTGTATCATCGGCAACTTTCCGGTCAATTGTATTGGTCATTGATTTCAAAGCTGACGAACGATGCAAGTCGTTTTCTCTGGCACTGCATAAATAATTTAACGGTACATCAATGTTACTCGCCTTATTTCGTTTGTTCTAAAAAAATTTTAGGGTAAACATATAATTAATCAATTAATTAATCAAGTAGCAGGTCATTTTATCTTACTTTTTCTCTTCGCCACATAAACCATCGCTTGCAAAATTGCCAAAAAATTGCCAATACAAACAGCAGCATGCTCATTACGAAAACGATAAACCATGGCACATTATTCGTAATCATATTGTTTTTCCTGCCGAGACGGGTTGTCCCAGAATGGTTGGTCATAGTGTTCAACGAAGAAGATCTGAAAGAAAAAAAAAACCCATAAAAGTTGTTTACATTACATTGTTTCGATCAAACGGTTTCAAATTACGATTCGAAGACCATTTTTGGCATTTCGAAGAAGCATGAATAACCGATAAATTGAAGTCCAATTTTGTCGTTTTTCTTTATTCGTATGTTTATTTCTTTTATTGTCACAGTTGATTTGACAAGATTTCTACTTGAGTTTCCAAGGTGATAACGTCTCGCGTAACCACTATTCATACATCCTTTTGTATTTATGATGTTTTTGTCGTTTCGTTTTTGGAAAATGCAAGTGACTAACGGATCGCCGTTTAAATGAAAAATGAAGCCAAATGAAGCTGTGGTTGTACGATACATTGAAATCTAAAAGAATGAACACGTAGTTTAGCATCAATTTTTAAAGTGTCTGAGTTTTGGCACAGGAGGGCCATTCCATAAATGACATCCAACAAAATTTTCCAACATATTTATTGGACCGCCTTCTTGCATGATGCCATGTACGTATTGCCACCCCCCACCCCTCACTGCTGTAAGATTGAACCTCGATTGTTAACTGAGACAGAAAGTTTTCCACAGAGACAATTTTGGAATTTTCTGATTTTATAACATTCATCGACAAATCCATTTGACACGCCCATGCACCATTGTCTAGAAAACAGAGATCATCCCTGAATTTTTTCTTGTAATTTGTGGTCAATGTACCGCGAGACATTCTGCACATGTCAAAATAATATACGTCAGCATTACCTGGTTTGATACAATCTTTTGAACATACAGTCTTCTCCGACTGTGTGGAGCAAATCGTAGTTGCCTCGCCATGATATTCGCAGATTGTTGCATGCATGTTTGCATGTTGTAGTTCGAAAGATTCATTCATCTAAATAATTATCATAACTCACATGTATATCAATGGAATGAAAGAGAAAGGTTCTTTTAACGCACCTTCTTTTCAAAACTTCTGTGGAAAGTTAAAATGATTAGTACTAACAATAAAAATGCAAATAGCATAATTACAGAAAATCTACGTAACTTTGGCGAAATTTTGATCCTGTTCCAAAACTTACGGCCTAAAATTTTGATAATTAACCACAATAACCACACTGAATGCAGTATCATACTTGGATACAATTCAGTGAATGTTAATTACTTATTATTCTTGGAAAGCGATCTCACCTTTGTAAATTGTTTCTGTCAGCACATCGGTTTCGTCTGCTATTGTAGTAACACTTTCAAGCTCGTTACTGGATCGAATTCGCACTTCATGGAAAGTGTCCTGCGATCGAGCGTTCGAAATACTGTGTCTTTTATATGCGCTAGCGAGCTTCGATCTCTTTCTTTTATATATATTCTGCTGCATAGTGTCTGTCGTTTTAAGAATATTCAAGTCATCCATCGATTCATCCCGATCTGAAATTTTGATTGTAAGGGTTCAGTTTCATTCAAATTTTTTTGTACCTCCGTAGCTTTCTTGATGCAAGAAGAATTCAGTTGAATAATACAAATACAAACATCAATGAAATACAATCAAAAATATAATTGATTGGTCAATTTAAAAATTACAAAATAAACTTGGCAAACTGTTACCAACAACAACAACAACTTGCGACAACTTTTATCATGTTATGATTTAGTAAATGTAATCATAATAAAATTCTTTATCAGTTATACTTGTGGTTGACGAAGCTCAATTCGAAGTACAGCTACACCATTTTCTTTATCATCTTTGTCTAAAAAACTTTCCTAAACTTAAATTTAAACTTTCTTTATCTTCGATAAGCATAAGTTTGGCAGCCATTTTCAAATTAGCGCAATTTGTTTTCGCTAGCTACTTCCAATGACACCAGTCGTTAATACGAATGGCATATTCGAAACACATAGTTGAATCAAGGCAAAAAAAGCTTGGATTCTGCTCATGTCCACTTCTGTATAATGAATGTAATTTGACATTACTTTTTTTAAAATGCTTTTGCAAGATAGCAGTGCATTTTCAGTTCAGATAACAGTGTATAAAATTAAACGTAAAGATGGTATGAAAAAAATTTAGCAAGCTGAAGAGATTAGTGAAGTGTAAGATAAAACAACAAAACAATGCTCTGGCAAAAGAATTCGACCATCTTGCTTTCTGTGGGACACTTTATGCTGAAGCACCCTTAGTTTGCCGGAACACTTGTTCAAAAACGTACGATAGTAGTTGAACTTATGTGACTGGCTACATTGCGACGATCTGTATGCTCAGAATTTTTGAATGAATAGCAACGAGTAAAAGCAAACCTGAAATGGGATGACATGGACATGACATCGGAAACCAATTTTTAAGACTTACTGCTCGCAGTGTAACGAAGCCTATATACCAAGCATACAGGAGTCAACAATTACGTCATTCCATTCGCTCAACATATCTAGCCATGATTCATTGACGCCCACTTACCTTCTAGAATAATCCAGAACCATCCGGAAGCTTCCAGCAACTTCTAGAACATTCCAGAAAGACGCCCACTAAATATACAGAGAACGTTCCAGAACATTTCAGAATGTCACAAGGAGAGCAAAGAATGTAAACATCCGTGAGTCAGCAAGGAATAAACATAAATATTAATGAATCAACAGTGAATCATCAGAAGCTTCTAGAACATTCCTAAAACAGTATACAGGGTTATTCACAAGTCACGCCTCCTATTTGAATGATTGCAGTTCAATAAATATTAAAGATTTTGATCAGAAATTAAAAATCTAAGCTAATTGGACCAGGGGGAAGATCATTGATCAGTTTTCAAAATCGATAGCGATTTTGAATTTTGGCGCATTTTAGCAGACAACATTTTACCTCAAAGTTAAAAAATGTCTGCTAGAGAAGTAAACATCAAAAAATGTGCATTAAAAATAAAGATTTTTCTGCTTTTAAATTTTTTTTGTGCAAAAAAAGAAAAATATCGACAGTTTTAGAAAATAATCAGTCCATTTTCCAAACATTTATTCCATTTCTTTTGCCCAGTTTTTCTTTTTTTTTTTGATGTTTATCTTCTCTAGCAGACATTTTATAATTTTGAAGTAAAATGTTGTCTGCTAAAATGCGCCAAAATTCAAAATCGCTATCGATTTTAAAAGCTGATCAATGATCTTCACCCTGGTCCAATTAGCTTAGATTTTTAATTTCTGATCAAAATCTTTAATATTTATCGAACTGCAATCATTCAAATAGGAGGTGTGACTTGTGAATAACCCTGTACTTCTAGAAACAAATTTTGAATGTGTGCAGAGTATCAAGAAACAACAATGGCAACATAAACTTGCAAACAGCATAAATGGCATATCAAAAACTTTAAGTCGTTTGTCCTCAAAATGAACTTTTCGTCACATAGCACCTTCATGTTCTACACCCTTCAATTATCAAAAGTTATTTTACACAAAAGAATTTTCCTTATTTTTTTTGCTTTTGAGAAGGATTTGTCAAAAGGGGAAGATAAATTGTCTTGACATCAAATGGACATTGACATTTTTTCGGACAATGCAAGTCAGCATTTCAAACAATCAGGCTCTTTAACTTTGATTAGCAATGCACCTTTGCGTATTAACTGGCACAATTTTGCTTGATATCATGGTAAGGGAGTGGTAGATGGGTTAGGGGGAAACATAAAGAGGAAGGTGTATGACAGCGTTTGAGCAGGAGAGTTTGTACCTCGAGATGCTGCAACCTACGCAAAAGCATGCACAAAAGAGATGGAAGTTATTTATGTTCCTGATACGGATGTTTTGGCAGAAGTCGCGAATCTGAATGAGTTTTGGAAGGATGTGAAGTCGATTCCCAATATTCGGAAAATTCATTGTGTTCGTGTGATTGATGAAAAAACTTTAGAACTAAGCCAAGTTTCAACAGAAAAAGGCGTGAATTTTGTTTTTGAAAAAGATAAAGTGATGTGATTAAGAGCTTGTTTTCTATTTTTTATGACTGCGAATTTGAATTTGATTTTGTGTTGAATAAATGATAATTTTCATGTGTCTGCTTTCTTACTTCTTAAACTTGTTTTGGGACAAGAGTTACTTTAATTTTAATATTTTCGTAATTTTGTCCCGTTTCCCGTGAACTTCCACATATATTACTAAGGCCTGCATTGTTAGCTGAGAGTCAAGCGTATATAGCCAAGCGTATTGTAAGAAGCTTGACCCATTCCACACGACATTGGATGCTTTCAGATTTTTATAGGGGGGAGCAATTATTTACGTAAAGGCAAATTTTGCTAAAGCTTTTCTTGGTTCCCATGAATGGAATTCCACTGACCGTGAAAATGTTTATTCTCTCGATAGGATTGGGCAGTTTCGCACTGATGAACATTTGTCCGGCAACGATATCCCATTAATTTTCTTACAAAATTACGAAGTATCGCCATTTATTTGATGTATTGCCACATTGCTGGACACTGGTTTACTACAGTAGGCTGGGGATGCAGTACGACGTTTCAGTATGTAACTTTTGATGAAATGATGAACTTTGATGAACCGATGCAAAATGAAATAGCCCCGGGGGTTATTTTTGAACATTTACATTATACTTAAAAAATTTTCATTTTCATGACCAACACTGTGGCTGACATGACTTGAGCTGAGAATCATCAATCTTCTGTTTTGTTAGTTGAAAAGATTGCGTCTATATCGTTACCATAGTAATATTTATCGAATTGATTATATTGCAGTGGTAGACCATTACTGGTGAAAGATAATGATCAGGCATATTTTTTAAATGGTATCACAAATACCCCATCAATAAATCTAAAAGATTAGAAGATAATAAATCTCTGTGCGTGTTTTCTAATATCAACTTTCACCTAGATTGGATTCAGGATTACATTGAAAAACTTGTCTTTTATTTTTTGCAACTGACTGTAGACTGAAAGGTTATTTTTTTACTTCGAAAATTTTGTAATACATTAAATCTTAGGGGGAACTTTTTCTTAAAATTGTAATTAGTTGTTTAAATCACGATAGTTTTTGTTGCGTTTTCGATTGTTGATTTCAATTGTAATGATCAACCGCCAGCAGGTATGTGTTCTAAATACATAGCGCGCACTTGTACAACCCACTCTCAAAGTAATGAACATTTGTGAAAACGTTTAACGCAGGTAATGTATACTCACCTGGGGCCTGTTTTTCGAAAGGATTGAGATTGTAAATCACAATTACAAATGTATCAATTTTACAATTACAATGGCAAAA
>JAQGBA010001271.1:0-16775 GCA_034698125.1 Prionchulus punctatus | reverse complement strand
TTGAAATACATTATATTCTAGTTTCATTATAAAATTCAAAAACAACAAAGAAATGATTTGTGATATATTATTGCTTCGCGATATTTTGACCTGCCATATTTTTGACCTGCGATATTTTGACCGCAATATTTTGACGCGCGATATTTTGACCTGCGATATTTTGTCGTGTAACCAATCGCCTTACATCAACTTGCAAACTGTAGTTGAACTATAGTTGATTGTGCAGGTAGAGGAAATCGGTTGGAAATGCTGTTAAACTTAGCAGACTATGAAAGAATTCCCGGCAATGCAGACCCTGCAGGAATTAGGGTGAGTTCTGCTAGCAGACTTAATTTTCTTGAAATCTGCAACAATCTCGAAGCTATATTCAGGTTGTTGTTCACAATAAAGACGAAGCCCCAATACCCATGAACGGCTATGACATCATGCCTGGGTACCAAGTGTCGATGGAACTAAGAAAAACCAAGGTAAGTGAACTTAAAACAAATTTTCTGCTGGCTAAATGTTAGTATCTGTGTCGCAGAACACTCAACTCATCGACTGCGAAAAATACAACCCGCTCATCTACTACGACAAGTACAACTACCATTCGTGTCGAGAAGAACATATATTCATGGATGCTGCATTCGAATGTGGCTGCAAGCCGTTCATGTTGCCAAGTCCGATTACATCGGCCAGCAGTAGTAACGTTTTATAATGCAAAATAAAACAAATTTCTTGCATAATTTTTCGTTTTCAGATGCAACAATCGAAAGCTTGCCAGAATGCAGCTTGTTCCAACATTTGAACTGTGTTGAAAAAAGAATTAATGGTAAGTCATTTGAAAATGCTGTTTAAAGCATTAGAAAAACAAATTATTCTACTGCAGGACTGCCTGTCGGAAACAAAACGGTTGATCCGAATAAAGACAGGCCGCCGTGCACTGGCGAATGTATAAGGGAGGAATACGAGCACACGATGTACTACAATGTGTTTCGTGATTCGCTGGCTTACAAGTCGAAAGTTGCATCCAAGATGGACGTCATCCAAGACGCGTATCAGCTAGCCAAGGACGCTGGCTCTTTTTTAACATTTTACCAGCATTCCGACAACGATTACCTGAGCATTTTGCAACTATCTAGCTCTTACGAAAATTTCATCACGAAAAAGAAATTAGTTCCACCATTCGGAACTATTCAGCGAATGCTGTACGATAAATTGCCCTGTCTAAACGATTTACGAAAAACTTTCGGAGTTCTTAAAAGAAAATCGCTGTTGACAACCGTCAATACGACTTTGACTGACGACATCATTCAAGCTGTGCAATTGTTGGATTCGAAAATGGAGTCGATGGAAATCGGCGAAGTCATAAATTTTGCTTTCAGCGTTCACCAAACGTATAAAAACTCCACTTGCTCGAACGATTCGGAAATTTGCAGCTTGTCGACGCTGTACGATTTGCTCGAAATCAGAGATCGCGTGAAACAAAAACGCGAGGAAATCGAATTACTTCAAGGCGGTTTGGTGAAGAAATTCGTCGATTTAGTGAAAGAATTTGTGAGAATAAATCACACTTCGATGCTGGCACCGAGCAGAATCAGAGAAGAAGAAAGTCGACAGCTCAAACGACTTCTAGAACATTATTTGAATCGGGTAAATTTCTGTCTCGCAAAAACCAACGATATTTACAAGAAGATTTTAGCCAGCGGACAACCGTCGATGAAATCGCTTGAAATCTTCGAGAACTTCATGAATAATTTAAACGAAGCGAATTTCACTCTGTTTCACATTTGCAAGTATTCCGGCTATGCTCAGCTGCTGTTCAACGTCAAAGATCGCACGGAAATCGCTTGGAAAATCGTTGAATCGCTGTCGAACAGCGAAACTGTGAAAATCAAGTCGATCGGATTTAACAAAATTCTAACGGAATTCGTCGAAAATGCTGACAAGAGATTCGCTATGAGTGAACAGGATATTCGACTGTTGAATAAAAGTTTGATCGATATCCGATCGATGAGCATGTTGTTGAATCAATATTTGAACCAAACGACGCAAAATATATTCAAGAAATCCGATCTATTCAACATGATTTACTTGTCCAATCAGGACTTTCAGCGAGGAATAAATGTAAGCTATTTTTTTAATAGTTCCAAACTATAAGTAATTCCAAATTCAAATATTTCGAAACGATTTCTAATAATTACAGCAACGATTGACTTGATGCAGCATTTGACTTGTTGCAGCGATTGGTTTGTTGCATCGATTGATTAGCGTTGCAATTTAATTTTTGTTATTCTTTTTTCAGAATTATAAACTAGTCATTATTAATTATTTGTTGGAATTACAACAACTTTTCCATTCGTATATCGACAAATTAATCGAACCATACATCGGCGATTTAATAAATCTCCGATCTGCCTTGAGCGCATCCGAATTAACTTCGCTGATGATGAACGATTCGGCGAATGTCGATCGCGTTACTTGTTTGAGAAACGCTAAATCATATTTGACGGATATCGAAAAAACGTCGTTGGATGTTGCAGCTTTGGATTTATACAAACAGTCGGTGGATCATCTTGTTTATTCATTGAAACTTTATGTGGACGATATTAAAAGTCTGACGACATTTTATCAGTAAGCCAATTTGCATGACTATCTAAAATATTTAACTTGCAAACTATAAACACAGTATGTAACTTATTTCAGGGAAAACCTGGGATTAGTGAAAATTTACTTCAGGGACATGGGAGTCAAAGAGTCAACTCAAGAAAGGGCGTACGACTTTCTTAGTTTTTTATGTAAGTTGTGGATTTTCTTAAATCAAGTATTGACAGCGAGTGACTTGCTTCAGCAGTTGATTTTTTGCACCAAGTGAATTTGATGAGATGATTTTCTTGATATTGCGCTTGACTTGCTCGAGCGACTTGTTGCTTCGATTGATTGGATGCTGTGCGTTGTTGATGTTGCGATTGACTTGCTACAGCATTTGACTTGTTGCAGCGATTGAATTTGATGCATCGATTGGGTTGATGTTGCGATTGACTTGATGCAGCAATTAACTTGTTACTGCTGATTTTGATGCCGCGATTTGCTTTATGTTACCATGATTTGTTGCAGCAATTGATTAACTTGTTGCAGTTCAATATGATGCTCGATTTTTTTTAGTTGTAGATATTTTCAAATGACACTCTTTAACTGTTGCAGGCGACATCGGTGGCATTCTCGGATTGTGGCTGGGTGGTAGCATGGTATCAATTGTAGAGACTTTCGATTTACTATTTTTCGAAAATATAAGGAACTATATTCGATGTCGAATGCCACTGGACAAGCCTACGTTTTTCAAAAACCGACGAAAAGCTGTACTCAAACGGGAAAATCCAGATATACCAAATTCTGAGGATTTAAATGACGCTCAAAGACTAAATCCGTTAAAAACCTACGACACTAATAGAAACAAATTCAATCCAACGAAAATTAGATTGAGCGAAGGCGACGTGTATGTAACTCGCAAAGGTGAACAGATTTACTTGTAAATAAAAGTTAATGATGTGCAGGTACTTGCATGTTGACTACAATTAAGTTTGGTAAAACATTCAGTGATTTCATTATACTGGAAAATGCCTAAATTGGGGCCATATATATTTTCACAGAAGTTACTTTAAATTACAACATAGTTGTAGAGTTCATTGGTCGAAGCAATTGACCAGTTCTGCTTTCATTAAAACAATAAGGCAGCCCTGAAAACAAATCACAATGCAGATTTTTATCAAAATCGTCGAACTAGGGCAAGTCGTTCAGCGCGTTGCAACTAGAACACAAAGCATCTCACAACAACTAACGAAGTACCCTGAAATCGCATCGTAGCTGCAAAGGACATTCTAAAAATTACAATTGCAAGCATTTTACTTTGTTCTAACAAACACATAATTATATAATAATTAATACATCCTGATTTTCCATGTTAGCAGATTAGAGCACACAAACATGAGACCATGCAGCTTGTATACAAAACGAACTATGTAACAATGATTTCGTGGCAAAAAAATAAAACAGCATCTATACACATTCCGGAAGTTTCGTATTCAAACCTCCGTCGGGCGTTCGCTCTAGCGGCTGAGCTTCTAATACCTGATCATCTTTGGTTGGAACCGCTTGCATTTTGTAAATACTCCGCTTGCTGTTATTGTTTGTTTTGGAAGGTTTTTTCGATGATTTTTTGTTTCTTCTACATCTACAGTAGAATGTTTTTATTCTTTCGAAACACAGCAGATCGCACACTTCCACCAAGGATACAATACTACCCCCTAGCCACAAGCCAATAATGCCACCGATATCGCCTGAAAAGATGCGCAAGTTACAAATTTCTTATGACAAAATCATTGAATTTGAACTGCGGAAATAGTTTAAAAAAAAATAGTCGCAAGTTTCCAACTTCTTATAACAAAAAGCTTCTAATTCGACTGACTTACAGAAAAAGCTCAAAATATCGTAAGCTCTTTCTTGAGTCGATTCCTTGATGCCCATGTCTCGAAAATATATTTTAACAAGACCTAAATTATCCCTAAAATAAAAATTAAAAATCTTGCGCGCAAATTTAAGAAATCGAGAAATCGAATCGATTTTATATACTGTATATTGAATTTAAAACGAAGCATACTTTGTCGTTCTAATTTTCAGCATGTAAAATTAGTTTTCAAACAGGTAAAACGCTTACTGATGAAAGTTTTTCAGCACTTTTATATCTTCAGCGTACGAACTAAGCGATTTCGCCAAACTGCTTACAGCCAAATTGTATTTATCCAGCGCCGCCGGATCGAGATAAACTTCTGCGATAGTTTTCAATTCTTTTTTCGCTCGCTTCAAACAAATCACTTGACCAATGACATCGGAAGTATCCGTCGAATTGAAGAAACCCTCGTCGCTGTCTAAAACTAATTTAGCTAGTGGATTTGATAAATCCGAATAGAATTCCACCAATTTCACGATGTACACTTGAAACAATTCCTCCAACTGCGTCAAATAATTCGCGATTGTATTTTTGTAATGCTGAAAAAAACAACAAAATTTTTTCGATGTCCAGTGGCATAATTGCCGGCGAAATCGGCTTACGGCTAGTTCGTATTGGAAGCGCGCATTGACGCCGAATAGTAATTCGTGAAAATCCGTTTTTTTAATGAAGTGGTCCTCCGATTGAGTCATGTAATCGTTCAACAAGTCGTTCATCCTCTGCACGTCTTTCAAGCTTTCGTTGAATTTCCTATGGTCGACTTCGTAGATGGTGAATTTTTTGTCCATGCTTTCGACCAATTCGCCGAGGATGCGATTGTAGAGAAGCGATTTCGTCGTACCCGATTCGCTGCTCGACATCAGACTGACGATTTTCACAGCCATTTCTTGTCGGCTAGTAAAATTCTGGGCGCCGCTCAGCAACGGTGCTCCTTGCTTGCAAGCGCCGAAAATCGTCTCGTTGATTCGCGACAGTTCGCTCAGGAAGCTGTCGTACAATTCCGCTGTCTTCATCGTCGGCTGTCCGCTTTTCAGCAGCTTCTCGTAAATCCGACTTGTTTCATTCACGCAATAACTGACTTGATCCGCGTAGTGTTCCATCATCGATTTCAGCAGATCCCTGTCTTCGAATTTACTTGCGTTGAACAGCTGATACAGCGTGCCACCTTTGCGAACGAACAGTTCGATTAATCCGTTGATGTTCTTGATGTAGCGATTCGACAGCGATGCGATTTCGTTGTTCTTCTCTTGCAATTGATTTCGAATCGTGAGCATGTCGTACAGCGCTGCCACGCTGCAAATTTCGTGCTTCTCGCTCGAACAATTTAGCAAATGGGTTTCCTTCAACGATGTTGCGAATTGCAGCAGCGCTTCGATTTCGAGCCCGTCGATTTTCGGCTCGATTGCCATGATGGCTTTTTTGATCGTTTCCGTCAACGTCGCGTTGAAACTTCGCACCGTGGGCATTTTGAAATCCGTTTCGTTTTTTCGATAGCTCTGAAAGAGTTCGCTCAAGCACGGCTGCTTGGCAAGCAACAATTCGGGCACCGTGCCGAACGGTGGCACAAGCTTTTTCTGAACTATCAACTTCTCATAGCCGTTGGCCGCGTATTGTAGATTTTCATAGTCGTCGTCGCTTTTTTGATAGAAATATAAATATGAACTCGAATCGCGTCCTCGTTTGTACGAGTCTCTCAAGAACTGATCTTTCTTATTGAGCTTGCCTTTGAATATAGACTTGTCGCGAAATAAATTGTAGTAGATTTCCTGTTCGAATTCGTCCCTTCGGCATTCGCCAGTGCATGGATTGATTGAAGGCTTGCTCGATTTCACCGAGGAATTCGACACGGAAAAATCTAAAATCAGATAAGCATTGACTCAAGTTGCACCTATTGGCATGTTGCAGCGATTGGCATGTTACAGCGATTGACTTATTACAGCGATTAACATTTTGCAGCGATTGACTTGTTACAGCGATTGAAATGTTGCAGCATTGGCCTGTTACAGCGATTGACATTGTACAATGATGAATGTTGCAGCGATTGACATTTTACAGTGATTGACCTTTTACAGCGATTGACCTTTTACAGCGATTGACATGTAAAGCGATTGACTTGTTATAGCGACTGACCTGTTACGGCGATTGACATTTTGCAGCGATTGAAGTGTTACAGCGATTGACTTGATACAGCGATTGACTTGGGGCAATTGTGACAGCGAGTGACTTGTGATAGCGATTGACCTGTTAGGGGCCGTGCACAAATGACATCATGCAAAATTTTTCAATCCCCACCTCCTCCATGTCATGCATGTTAATTTTGCTCGGAACTACCCCCCTTCCCCCCAACAAGACATCACTCTTAGCCAGACCCCTCCAAATCAAAAATTTTTTATATGATCCAATTCTTCATTTGGTTAAAATAAAACCAAAATAAGAACGTTTCGCTTTGTGTGTGTTTTGAAGCAGACAACATATCTTCTCTCAGTTTTCAGCGCGAAATACAGTTTGAAAGTTTGAATTTTGACTCCATAGTTTACACATGAAACACTTTACACTAAATGGTGTCACTTTTCTCAAAATCCCTCCCCCCTCCTCCAATCTCATGGTCATTTTTTTCAAACATCCCTCACCTCTTGCATGATGTCATTTGTGCATGGCCCCTTACAGCGATTGACATGTAAAGCGATTGACTTATTACAGTGATTGATCTCTGCAGCGATTGACATTTTGCAGCGCATGACTTGTTACATCGATTGACACGTTACAAGGATCAACTTGATGCATCAATCGGCATAATGCATCGCATAGCTTGACGAATTGTTTTGACTTAATGAAATGTTTACTGTAAACTTTGTTTTCTGGTTTACCTTCTAAGCTTCTTTCAATGCATCTAAAATGTTGGAAAACTGTGCAATCTGGCAAACCAACAGTTGCATCTGCAATACAAAAGAAACATTATTGAAAAGCAAATTTTGCAGCAGGCTTTTGATTTTGCATTACTCGATGTATATCCCTTTCGAAGTTTTGGCAATGTGTACGGAATACATCCGCAATGTTGAGCCACTTTTACAAGATTGTGTTCAACTCTGCAAGCTGGATAAGTATAGTGCTCGTAATGTTTCAATGGATTTTCACTTTCGCAATTTCCAATTTGAGTGTTCTGCCGAAAAAAGCTTCCTAATGATTCGTCTCCACACAGATTTTACAACTGGATAATGCATTTACGATTGTTTTTCTAAGAACAACAGCGCCTTGATATCCAGGCATTAAGTCGTATCCCTTGGACGGAAAAGGATCTTGGTCAGGTTCGTGGATAACAAGCTGAAAATATGATATCATGTAAGTACAGCTGCAAGAACGAGTAAAGTTCATACCCTAGCTCCAGTTAATGAATCCGAATCTAGCACTCGATCATATTGACCTAAGTTGAATAATATTCTCATTCCATTACCACGACCTAAATAATTGATGGTATTTTTTAGAAATCGACTATAGTCAATGAGCACCTATAGTCACTTCACAACTATAGTCACAGGACAACTATAGAACAACTGTAGTCACCAGCTTCTTTGATAATCAGATTCGTTTTCGACTTGTAACAATAACCCTCATCTGTGATAATTTGCTCGAAATCGTGGTGGCTACATTCCTGGCCATTCGGCAATTCACACCTGAGTTTGAATATGATCCGACACTTTCGAATCCGGAAATAACTATAAAATCAAAAACGTACCACAAAATCGCTTCGTCTATAGGAATACCGGCCTTTTTGAAGAACTCCTTGGCCGTCCACCTTTTGTCGACGATGTCCATGTCGATTTTATTTTGTTCGGTGATGTTGGGCGTTCTCCCTTGGGGATACATGATGTGCATCAAATTCAACAAAATCTTATTGTTAACGATGAAAGAGACGCTAAAACATAAAAGCAAGCGCACTTTTTTTGTTTAGACATTTTGAAGTTGACAGTCGGACTCCCAAGACACCGCAATTTATGATGCTCATTTAAAATTTAAATCTTTCCTAGTATTTCATTAGCCAGTTGATTAATGTGGCTGTCTGTCTCGTTTATGTCGTGAGACTTCATGCGGCTATGGAATAAATATTTTTTGTCAAAACAAGGAACTAGACCACTTAACCAGCAAGACAGTGCATTTTGTTGCATCTTACCTGACCGTCAGCTTGTTACATATTGTAATCGATGGAAATATTAATTCATTTTGGTATACCATATTTATATTAATATTCAACGGATTCGATCTTAAAATTGCGAATTTACTGCTAATTTGGTAGAAACTCATAACGAATCCTGCCGTAATAATTAATGACCAAAATGGCCTAAAAAATAATACCAATAATTAGTAAATTTTCTTTCGAATCGTGTAAAAAATAGTTTCACAAAAATAATCACCATCGGAGCCTGCTACCGACGAATAATCGCTTGAAGCCATGGAATGTAGTTTCGTTGGAAAAATGGCGAAAAAGCGGCTCTTCCTCTTCCTCTTTCATTGTTTCAACAATGAACAGTTTTTCGAGCAATTTTCATCCGAAAACGGTCTTCATTCTTCTCGAAACGAGCTGAAAACCGAAACTCAGAAGAGGCTTTCAAAACAAATGCCTAATTCCCTAATGATTTAGCAAATCAATGTCACAGCCGTCAATGGTAGTAATTTCTGTTCGTGTGTACTTCTTGAAACACAATGGTCATACAATTACGGTAAAAGTATTCCACATTTTCCACTAGCTCTCAAACATGTGTGTAAGTCTATAGTTTTCAGAAATAGCTAGTAAATGAATTCTTAATGGCGTTTTTCTTGTCTCGAATTCGAAGAAAACCATGCGAAACTAATTTCGTAAAGAGCATTTTACGAAAAGCGAAATTTGTTTAACAAACTGAACAAATTTTTTCTACCTGATCAAAGATGCACCTGTGCAATTGAAGTCGGGTCGAAAATTAGTTTCATTGGAGTACAATTGTGCGAAAACAGCAAACACACATAAAAATTGCAATGTTCAGCCATGATTTCGAAAAGTGCTGAAATAATCATATTTTTCGATGATAAAGTGCTCTGTTCAGTAGAGAAACGAGCAAATTAAAGATTTTCTGACTACGCTGCCAATAGATAGTAAAAAAAAGTATAAAAAATGTTAAAATCGACTCATGGGGATTACTGAAAGATTACGGCTGGATTCTGTTTTTGGGGATCAATGGTTTTCGTCACTGACATCCACGAAAAAAAACCTATTGCTCAAACGTACCCTCGGAAGGTTTTGCTCTTTAACCGAATATAGTAGAAAAAAATAACACGTTAACAACGTTGGCCAGTGAAAAAAACCGCTTGAATTCATTAAGAATATGGAATTCGCGCCGAACAGTCAAGCGCTCGTTCAAGTACGTATGGGATTTGAAATCCCTTCAATTACGAAACCAATAATCTTCGAAATGAAATTCAAATAGAAGAAAAATTTTTTCCCTCCTACACGATTTAAAATTCCCTTCCGAAAGCATGAACACCAAAAACGACCCTATTCAAAATGTAGCTAATTGAAAAAAGGTTTAAATAAAATTTTATACCCCGGTCTATAGTTCACTGGCGTAGAGAGAAAATCTTTATCCGAGGAACAGCCAGTGACTTTTTTGCAGATTACTGAAATCTAATTGGAATAAATTCGAAACGAATCAAACTCGGCTTAATGAATACGATATTAGTTTCTAGTTTCGAACTTTATACGAAATCAATGTCGTTATAGTTCACATGGATAGTTTTCGATGAAAAAAGGGTTTAGGCCTCGATTCGTAGTTGAGGAAGCAAAAATTCTTCACTGGTTAAGCGGAAGATTGGTCGAAATCGAAATTGAAACGATGAGGCTCATAGGATATTTCTAATTATTATAGATTAGTAAAAAACAAACAGCAGGTGAAAAAAAATTTACTGTCTGTAAAAAACCAGGGAATTATTTGAGAATTCACTGTATTTTATCGAAAAACTAGAAAGTTGCAACTGGAATGAAACAAGTCGAGTCTGTGTAGAACAAGAAACAAGCAGGTTGGAGGCAAGAATTTTGTTTTATATCTCATGAATCGCTCATTGTTTATGCATGAGATAAAACACGGTTTATTTTATGTCAAATATTAACGACACATCAGGATAAAATATGATCCATGTAATTGACTATAGTTTGCAAGTGTCGCTGGCAGAGGCGTGTATGGCTGTCGAGATGTAAAAGGGTGGAACCTGAAAAGCGCAATATGTTTCCTCTAGATGAATAATCAAACGACTTTAATGTCGGCTTCTCTTTCAAAAGTGATGAACTACAATTTTCGTAGAAGTTGGAATATAAATTGGTCATCGAAAAAATTTTATTCGTATTTCTTTTTAAAAAAGAAGCCGGCGTTTGAAATGGACGCCATTTTTCACAAACTAAATTGTGGAATGAAAGTTAAAAGAAGCTGCGTTTAAAAATGGCTGGTTAGAGCGAATATTTGTTTTATCCATTGTTCAAATCGAACTTTTCCATTTCGAACTTTTCATTTGTTTTAAATTCTAAAATAAACTCAACTTGCTCATTATTCACAAAAAAATTTCACAAAATAATTCTGTAGTTTCAAGGTTAATGTAAAATAGTAGTTGAGTTTTTTATAAACAAAATTCTGCTGGCTATTTTATTTTGCAAGTGCTCTTTGACTGTAGACGTTATAGTGTTATAGTTGAAAGATGAAGTTCTGTATTTTCTTTTGTGTTGCTTTATTGGGAATCGGCTTTGGTCAAAGGTCATCTAGCAATGTTTCATACAAGCAAGGACAGAAAATAGTTTGTAAAAATAAATGAAGCTGTGAATATGGTACAAGTGAGGCGCAATGGACTACATTTCGTATTGAAAATTGGCTGCGTACAAACCGGGTTTTGCAATGAAGTAAGGTTCATTCGATAAATGGTGCGTACTTTGAAATATTATCAGATATTTTATTTTTTAGCTACTTTAGCCATTTTTAGCCAGTAATCATCCATGGATTATAGTTATATATTCTGGATCACCATTGGATTCTACATTGAATGAGGTGTCAGATGATACCCTGAACCCATTCCTTAGAAAGTCATATTCCATTTGCAATGTATCTGGTGCTCGCAAAAACATGCAATCCTTTAGTTAGGATAATCATGAGTGATTATCATGAGAACAAGGTCATCTTTTACGTGGTAACTTTTACCATATTTTGAATGCAAATGAAGGGTCATACTTTGCATAGAAAGGGGCTCTGAAGATCTTTACAAGGTTTAGGTTTTATTTGGATATATTTTACTGCAGATATGCGAATGGAATATAGATTGTCAAGTACGGCAATATGGGAAGGGACTGTACGCTGGTGGTATCAGAACATTTTACTCGCAACAGTTCGACTCAACCCTGTATATGATAATCATGCAATATAAGATCGGAAACTGTTTGTAGAGCGATGGTGATGCAATTGTGTTGCAATTATTCTGGCTATGTATCCAATTGTCAAACGTCCTTGAATTACTCTGCTGCAATCTTTACCATAACCAGTCCGAAATAGAAAATATTCACGAATTTGCGCACAAATAAAGAGCCAAAAGGGAAGTAAGTTGTTGACTTTCAGTGTTTTTTTGCATATTTGGTGGCTTCTGCAGCGTGTGGATGGAATGGAGATTCTGTAATTATTATCCAACACCCCAAATACGTCCCGTTAGTTAAAAGGTAAATCAGTTCGTCATCCAATCTTTGTTTCAAATTGCAAAAGTGACAAAGCACAATCTAGTCGCGCTAATGCCAAACTATCACGGTCTGGTAAAGGTTCTGGAGGATTAGCAGGATTGCAGGTTTAGGCGACTTAGGCGGATTAGTTGGCCTCGGCGCCTGGCTGGCTTGCTAGTTGGTCACGTGCCAAAGACAGTTTCTACGTCGACTGCGAACAACTACTATGATTAGCACCACGACAACACCGACTACTAGTACAACACCAACAACGAGCACTTCAATGACTGTAACCACAACGCCAACAAGTACTTGCAACGATGAGCAATGTGATCAAGTTTACTAGTTTCAAAAACGACATGGTTCCCATTTTTAGTTTGGCCATCGGGAAATATGAGAAAGACTCTTTGCAATACGCTCGGAAATGTTTGTCAGACTTGTAATACGGAACTCCTCTGCCAAGCTAATTGCCAAAATAATCCGAATTGTAAAGCTTGGAATTCACAATTCATTATTTGCCACACTACCCACCCATCTAAAAATGATGACAAATTTACTTGACCGTCTCCCCGGAGCAGAGATCTTTGCACACAATTCTCAAAATTCCCTGTAACCTCAAACTTTATATACGGACAAAGAAAATGCAGAGTTAAAAGTTGCTCCATAGCAGCGACGACAAAAGGAATTTACTGTCCAAAGGGAAAACAGCCTTTGAAGTAATTATAGTTTTAAAAACAGTTTTTCTGGCCCCCTTATAAATTTAGCTTGGATAGTGAACCAAAAACTTTGTCCTAATTGCCTGGATCGCGAACTAGTTTTATCGGCTGCTCCAAAGTTATTTGCCTTTGTTGAACTGAACAAGCATACAAAACTTGTTATTTAGTGCAAAAAAATTTAGTGTAAAAATGTTGAAACTTCTTGGCTGTGAAATTTTGTTTTTTTAGAGTTACAACTGTTGGGTGTTATCTTATGTTACGAAAATTTTTTCGTTTTAGTTTCCAAATGCAAGTTTTTAGTATCCGTTTGCTGATTTTTGCAATATTTTTCTAAAGTTTCATAAAATTCGAAGATTTGCTGGAATTTTCAAACTTCAAGTTTAAAAGTAATGGCTCTTAGGGTCACGTTGTCACGTGCCACCTAACGTGGATGGAGCTACACCTACTTTTTTCAGGTGTGCAGATCGCCTTTACTCCAGAATTATCAGTTTTATGAATAACGCAATGAAAGAGGCTGGAGAGTAATTTTGTTACATTTGATGATTATTTGAATACCACTCAACTTGGAATTATACTACAGCTTTCTTAACTTAACTTTCAAATCGGTCCAATAAATCCCTTTAACTATTTTGTTTCCTAAAATTATATGTACGGGGTGGCAGACCAATTTGAAAACGAATGAATCAAGTTCCAATAAATTCCTCTCCGGATCAAATAAAATCAATGTTATCCTTGTTTCAAAGTGTTTTCATATTTATTCATACATTTACAGATAAGTTTTCTAAACAAGAATTATAATTGCTGTCGCTCAAACTACTATTGCGATTTGATGAGTAAGTTGTGCCATTATCCAAGTTATTAACAGCAGTTATAACTCTACTATCTCTGCTTGGTGTTCTTCTCAGTGAACTATTATTTCTTCTTAGTGAACTATTATTCCTTCTCATGAGTGATCGGAATCGTTTACGCGCATCTTCGATGAATAAGATATCGAATGTTTCAAAGAATGATAGCATACTACCGCCTAACCAAAGTCCAATTATTCCACCGACATCACCTAAAAATTGGTGAAAGATAATCAAGTACAACATGAAAGTTCCAAGTTCCTCACATAGAAAACTTAGAAAATCGTAAGCCTTTTCTTGTGTCGATTCTTTCACTCCCATATCTCGAAAATATATTTTAACCACTCCAATGTTTTCCCTAAAAAGACATTTATTTCATTAAAATCTGCTTGCTAATCCCTAAAAGAAGGCTGCTTGTTTTATAAGACAATTCAAGATGATTTTCATCTATTCAAGCTATTAAAAGGTTTTAATCAAAAGCTGACTGTAATTTATTCAAGTTACCAGTACACTGGTCAAGTTGAGACTTTACCAAATAAAATTTGTCGATAACTTACTGATAAAACCCTTTTAGACTGCGAATATCGTCGCTGTATAGTTTTAGCGAATATACTAAATTGTCCACGTATTGTTTATATTCGTCCAAGTCAGTCGCACCAACCAGCGTTAATTCGATATGAGATAAAAGGAATTTAGCTTTTTTCAAACAAATAATCTGATCTATTGATTCGTGAGTTTCATTATTTGTTGCGTTCGACGCCAACTCTTCCAAAGTCATAACCGATTGCAGAAAAAGCAAGTCGCTGTCGACACCGGGATACAGTTGAATAAGTTTGTCAAAGTAGCTTTGAAAAAATACGTCCATCGCCATTAAATGATTTGTGATAATATTCTTGTACCTCTATAGAAAAATAGTAAAGCGTCAGACTTGCAAACATCAAAGAATCTATAGTTGCAGATGAATCAACAATATTTCATAAGTACTGCAATGTCAGCTACCAATGCTGTGCAACACACTCAGCTGCAAGTGCAGCAACATCAGCAACATCAGTTTCATGTGCAGCAACAACTGTATCATCAGCTTCAAGTGCAGCAAAAGTCAGCTACAAGTGTAGCACATTCAGCTATCGGCTGCAAGCGTCTGTAATATCGGTACTTACATTTACAGCGTTTTGAAACGGTGGATTCGACGTGTAGATCAAATTAAAAAACGACGATTTCGTGAACACTTGCGAAGTCGTTTGATTGATGTATTTATTCAGCAAATCGTCCATGGTTTCCATGTCGAACAAACTTTGATTCAACAATCGCTGATCGTAGCCGTTCGAAACGAATTTCACGCCGATTTCCTCGATCAGCTCGACTAAAGCGTTGTTAAATCGAATCGACTTCATCGTATTTTTTTCGTTATCGGTGATTAATTTAACGATTTTCTTCGCCAGTTCTCCGCGATGTTCTCCACCGTAATCGGACTTGATTTCCGGCCCAATCGTCTTGCAAGTGTTGTTCAGAGTCCGTTTGACATTTCGCAAACTTCTCAAAAAATTCGAATAAATCCGATCGCTTTTCATTGATGGCTGACCGTCGCTGAGAATTTTGTCGTAAATCGAATGCGTTTCGGACAAACAATTGTTCACCAATTTCACGTAATCGTCCAAAATTAGTTTCAACTCGGCTCGATCTTTTTCGGTGATGTGTTTGAACAATTTCAGTGCGTCGCCGCGATCGACATTGAAAATGCTGGCGAGCGAAGTCAAATTCGCAAATTGTCGACTGGCCAGCGATTCGATTTGCTCTTTTTTCAATTCAAGTCGGGCGCGAATTTTCATCATGTCGTACAGCGCCGGCAAGCTGCAAATGTCCTGCAAGCCAGTCGAACAATTCTTCAAGTGGATTTCCTTCAAAGACAGCGAAAAATCGTAAAGCCCACCGATTTCGAGCGCGTCGATGTTATTATCCAAATCGGCCACGATTTTCATCAAAGCTTCAGTTAAAGTTGTATTGAATGAACTGAATTGGGATTTGATATCCGATGTGTTCGTGCCGAAACTTTCGAGCAAGCCTTTCAAGCATGGCAGCTGTTGCAGCATGATTTCGAATATAGTTCCGAAGGGCGGCACCAATTTTCGGCCCATAACTAAATCCCTATATCCGCTCGAGGCTTTGTGGATATTGAGATAATCGTTATCCTTGTTGTGATAGAAATTCAAAAAAGCGCCCGCGTCTCGGCCCGTTTGATATGCGTCTTGTATTAGAGGCAACTTGGGTCCCAGCATATTTTTGTACGCGTAGCCCTCTCGAAATGTATTGTAGTAAAGCTCTTGTTCGAATTCCCGCCTTAAACATTCGCCCGAACATCGAGCCATGTGTGCCTGCTGATCGGTTGTACTTTTATTCAGAACGGTCAAATCTAAACAATAAATTGATTGCCACTTGCAGTCGTTGTTTTTGTTTTTCTGATTTACCCCGAATGCTGTTCTCCATGCAGGCAAAGTGCTGTAGCAATGTACAATTAGGTAATCGTTCAACAAATGAATCTGAAAAGTAGCTAATAAAACAGATAATTCGACTTGACAAATGCAGACACTCCCCACTTTTGAATCCAACATTGACCAATTTTGGTAAAGTGTAAGGTTTACAGCCGCAGGCAATCGCCGCATCGATCAGTGTATTTTCCACCCGACAGGCTGGATATGTGTACTTTTCGTAATAGTTCAATGGATTTGTCGACTCGCAATTTTCCATTTGCGTATGCTGTAAGTGGATTGTCTAGTCGGATTTATTTGTTTTTCGAGTTACAAATCAATGCAGATTGTCTTACGATGTTTTTTCTAATTACAATTGCAACTTGGTAACCTGGCATAAGATCGTATCCGTTACCAGGCATCGGCTCTTCATCATGTTCGTGTATAACAAGCTAAAAACAATAATTATAATTACTAGCTAAATATTTTCTCAAACAAAAATTGTACCCTTATTCCTGCTGGCATGTCAACATCAGGCATTCTTTCGTA
>JAQGBA010001270.1:0-16784 GCA_034698125.1 Prionchulus punctatus | reverse complement strand
TAGACTTTCATCGATATTCACCCGTTTCTTGATCTTCCTCGCTAAATCGACCTTCAACAGCGCAACTAAGATTTCTATGTCTTGTCGTCGAAAGTGATAATAAGAATAATAAGTCGAAATAATAAGCGACCCAATGATTCGTCCGAATCGAATGTTAGATGTTTATCGCGATAAATTCTATGAATTTTCTCGTTTTCATCGTCGCTCTACCAATTTTCTTCGTCGCTCGCTCGATTTTCGTCATTTATTTGAAATTAATTTATTTCGAAATCCATTTTTTACTTTGCGCCGTTTTAGAATGCGAAATTCACCCGAAATATTGTTTTTTCGTTGACCTTTCAAGCTTATTTCGTGAATTTCTAATGTTAAAATCGGACGTTAAGTGTTAAGACACTCCCGGATGTGTCTTAGGATTTTCGAGTTTAGGAGCCAACTTAAGATACATTTTAGCAAGTCAGCAACGTTTTTCTCTTAAATTTCCGTTAAGAGCCATCTTAAGATAAAAGTTAAGATAATAGCAAGGTGAGCAACGGCCCTCAGGTTTCCCGGTTTCTTTTACAAATATTACTGACTGGCTGTAAAGTAATCCAAACATTTTTAAAGATTTGAAACACATTTCAAATACCGAACTTAACATTTTATTTTATGTCAAAACAACATAGAACTTCAATAAATATTAATTTCACGACCCTTCAGTGAGTTAATTAAACAATTTTTTTGGACATATTTCACACTTTTTAATGAAAAAAATTTAACCATACCTTTTTGTCTTCTTTATCATGTTTCTCCATGATGATATGAATACTGTAATTTTTACTTGACGTTCATTATTTTAAAGACAAATTGGTCATTTTCAAAAAAAATTTTCCTCACTTGCTATTATTATATGCAAGTAAGTTACATAAATTTCCATACATAACAAATAACTCGAATAGATGTCGCACATGAATTTTACGATAATTTTTTGTGATTGACGTAAGTCGCATCGAAGAATCCAAAAAACAAATATACTGTCGAGCTCATGTCTTCATGGAACCCATTTTAATAGCATGGAAATTGCTTGCTTTAGACATCAGAAAGCTGACATCGCTGGGATATAATTGTCAATAATTTAATTTTACTCGATGTTTCTAAGTCTTCTGCAAATACGACACGGTGGTTAGCAAATAATCGTCATTAACTGCTGGATACTATTGCGAAAGTAGACATTAAAGTTGACGCAAGGTTTTATACCTGGCACTTACTGTATAATGATTGTTTCCATCACGTAATTCAGTTTCCGTCTTTCGTCGCTTGAAAAACAAAATTTTTAACCAGAACAGACTTCTGAATTGGTCTTCACTTAAAAGTTATTGCCTGGATGGAACAAGGAAACAGCTTAAATAATAAAAATAATTACAGTACAATATAAGGTTGTTGGGTAGTGAAATTGGAATGCAACTAATGGAAACTTAAAAGGATTCGCTTTGCAAATTATAGATGTTTGTTTTTCTTAATTTATCTCAAGATGACGCAAATCCAGGTTCAAAGTGGTTTTATATTGGAGTAAATGAAGTACAGATGTGTTTTTCCAGTATTTAATTACAGGTAAATTAGAAAACGTTCACGCGTATATATAGTTCGGTTAGCCGACGAGTAAATGTTCATGTCCAGTTCATTATCAAGCAAAAATCGGAATCTAAAAATGAACCCAGTAAAAATTTCTTTCCTTTTGCTTTTCTTTTCATTTATTGCCGTTCAAGGAGTGGAAGCAGTGATTGGAGAAGAAGGAGCCGAGTCAGTTATTTAAAAAAAAGTAATTTTTTTGTTTTTTACAATTTTTTCTTGTTTTAGACCGACCAAAGAAGTGGCGAGTGCAAACAAGCCAACAATTCTTAGGGATGATATAAAGCATAAAAGACATGCCGATCATAATCGAACGAAGTTGGCGAAACTCTGCAAAATGTATCCGATCGAAAACTGTGCTCGACTAGCTAGATATCTGTCCAAAATATGAAACACAACTACAAAAATGTGATTCCGTCCCATCTTTAATACAAAGAAATAAGTATTGACGGGACATTACAGTATTGTGTTTGTTGAATATTTATTAAAATGTTTCTCCAATCACGATCATTCGACAGTACTCAAATACAACATGACATAAAAGAATTAATTGCATGGAACATTAATTTATGGATGCTTGAAATTTGTGTGCCATTTCTAGAATATTCGATGTCCAGTATGTATAATTTGAAGGCTGTCAAAAAATGGCACGCTAATTTAAAATCTACTTCGGTGATATATATTTACATTTCAGAGCAAATTAATATTTAAATGGAGTACATAATGAGCATGAATTTTATGGTTTACGTGCAAGAATCTTCCTTATAAAGTGAAGATTCTACATGGAAAAATTCATATCCTGCTGTTATCAAAGTGTAACAGACATGAAAATCTTGCACTTGTTTTTCGTCACCGTCTTATTGTGGTCTTCGTCTACAGTCTCGTCGAGAAATTTTAACGTGGATGATTACCAAGAATCGTAAGTTTAAATTTAGAAAATTAATTAACAAGTTGAAGAATTTAAATTTCAAAATTATTGGATGATTGCATGGTATTTTTGTCAGGCAAAGTTCACCTATTTCGTACGACTATCCAAACGAAGAAAATGGCGAGTCGCAATTTTTGGCTAACGAAAAGCGTAATGCGTTTCATCAAAAGTTCAAAATAAAAGTACCTTGCAAATATCCGATTGAAAATTGTATTCGTTTGGCGAGATTCAATTTTAGATCGAAATTGTAAAGATCATTGTAGCGTACACTTGAAATAAAGTTGCTTATAGAAATGTTTTGTATCATTGTATCAGACAAGATTTATTTCGAATGGGTTTGACCCGGGGTTTAGTATCGACGGGGGGGGTGGGGGGTGGGGGGGGGGGGGGTTCAGGAGCGTGGGGGGGGGGGGTATTTTTGATATATGATTGATGTTGCGAATAATAAAATTGCATGAAACATTTTACCAATTAAAAGTGTTCTCAAACTGAGATACAAAGAAAGAAAAACATTACCGAATGATATTATGCTTGAAAAACAACATGACTTTCGAAATAGCTGCATATTTCTTCAATCATCCATCTTCACCAATATTTGAAGCTTCCAAAAAGTATCTGCAAAAAAAGACATTTTGCTGACCCTGTAGCGGCAAATTCAAATGGGTATGGAAGGGGGGGGTGTATTTTCGAGGGGGTTATTTATGAGGAGTGGCGGGGGGGAGGGGTGAATGATCAGTGTTGGGAAAAATTCTTCATTGAAGCCTCTTTGATGGATGGCTACGTGCGCATTTTTTTTGTGAAAGTATTGCGATGTTTGGACACTGTTTATTTGAATAAATATGATAATTTATGGAATAAATTTATATTTAAAGCACGTATTGAGAAACTGGAAATTTCCAAATGATGATGGTTTCTGTCGATGAGAACATTAATTATGCATCGACTTTGTTAAGTTCGTGTTTCAAATATGCATTTATTGAAAGTTTAAATTTACGCAAATTTGTTTCTTGAACAAACTTGCAAATTGACACGTATTATATCTTAAAACTACTTCAAAATTTCTTATTGGCAAGTACATAATCCCCCCCCCTTTCTCGAAAAAAATTTGAGCTGCAAAGTGAAAAATATTTTATTCATGAAGTTGCTTTTCTCACTCAGTAAATTGAAGTTAATTAACTAATTAACTTGGGTGATATATGCAAATCTTGAAAAAAATCTTGCCATTCTGATACAATTCTCGATCGGCATTCTGCAAACATTTTTTACTTTTAACACTCTTTTTTTGTCTGCATGAGTTTCGCGTGGGAATGTTGCAGAAGTCTTTCCAGAATTCATTTCTTCATTGCCAACTTCAGTTTTAATTGGCCTGAAAGTAAAATAAAGTCGTATTTTTTGAGTAATTATGATCTGCAATAATACTTCTTACACTTTCAGGATGGTGTGATTTTGTTGTAAATCGGACTGGCCTTTGATTGATGTAATATTGCTTCGTTGCAGAATGACCAGTCCACAAATTGTAATAGTTGCAAAGTACCAGTAAAATTGAGTCATGATGAAGTTCACTTTGATCCGAAAAGCCAAACAGATAAAGGAAGTTTTCAGCTACCGACAACGTTCGAAAAATGACAACGAATGATAATGCGTTCAAATTCTTATGCGAATTATGATAATTTTAAATTGTAGGTACTTTCTAAAATTTGAGAATTTTATTAGTTCAAGATGTTTGTCAATAATAATTACTGAAAGTTGAAACAAGCTATGTAGTCATTTTAAATATTTTTCAAAGTGACGATTACGACCACTCATATGAGTAATACGACTTGATTTACTGTTATTTTCCTTTTCAACCAGTTTTGTTTTATATTTTGAAAATATTTATTTTAATTATTTTCATGCACATAACAGTTATTATAGTAGCAGGAGAATTTCATGTTAAGTATCACCAAACCGAACATTTGTGAAAGTCTTTCGTATCCGGATTCATTTTAGATCCCTTCGCGCAAGTGAACGTCGATGCAAATTCTTCGAGGTTAACGAGCACGCCATTAACACGAAACTTACTCGGACTGTGGTCATCTGTTAAAACTTGACTTAAGGTCGAGGCGGGGGTTCTATTTTCGCAATAAAACTGAAAAAGTACGAACGCCGATCAATAGCCATAGAAAGTCAATATCTTACAAAAATCATACGTTTGCAAAGTTTATGAAAAGCATTTGCTCTGATGTATAATATTGCAAACCTGGTAATTTGTCTTCATCAGGCATACGCGATTTCCAATTTTTATAAGCCTGAAAATGGCGGTAATAAATATGAAGAAAAAACATTTAAATTTCTTGCCCAAACTTTTAAAGTTGATTTAAGTCCTCCTAAATCGGCAATGTTTTCATTGAGAGTTAGTTCGCCATTGATCTAGAATTTTCATATAAGTATCATAAAAATAAGAACATACAGTTAAATTGTTTGGCATTTTGGATATAGCGTTTAGTAAGTAACGAGTAATTCACTGCATTTACTTTCAAGTGATTAAAATGTAACTGGAAACAGCGTGTAGCAGATAGTGTATAGCATGTAGCATGCATAGTGCAGCGTAGTGTAGCGTGTAGCGAGTAGAGTGTAGTGTAGTATAGTGCAGTGTAGCGTGTTGTGTCTAGTGTAGCATATACTGTAGCTTGTAGTGTGTAGTGTAGTACCTTGTAGTGCGAAATAAGTACGTAACATGCAGTGTGTGTCGTGTATGTAGTGTAGCGCATAGCGTGTAGTGTGTCGTATACTGTAGTGCAGTGTAGCGCGTAGTGTCTAGTGCAGCATATAGCGTGTGTTGTGTAGTGTAGTGTAGCGTATAGTGTGGTAACTTGAAGTGTGTAGCGTATAGTGTAGCATGTCGTGTGATGTGTGTGTAGTGGAGCGTATGGCGAGTAGTAGGTAGCGTAGTGAAACGTGTAGTGTAGTTCGCGTGTGGTATGTAGTGTGTAGCATGTAGCGTGTAGCGTGTAGGGTAGTGTAGTGTAGCGTAGTGTAGCCGTGTAGTGTGTAGTCGTAGCGTGGTAGCTGACACTGGTTTGCGAATAGTGTATAGCACATATAGTGTAGCGGCAATGTTAAAGTATAGCGTTTTTTGGTGCAGCATGGAGCTGGTGTAGCGTATCGCATGTAGCATGCATTAACAAGTAGCATATATTGTAGGTGGCGTTTAAATTCTGTAGCGCATAGCATGTAGCCTACATTGCTGAGTATGCAGAATAAACACTGCGCATAGCAATAGTTTTGCATAAAGTTGTTTAGTATTACATGTAAATTAGTATCAGGAACTGTATAATTATTGTATTGGTCTATAAGGCATTTGGTTTTCTCCAAAAATGTCCTCCTCGAATATTCCGTCCACCAGTTGAACAAATTCCCATTCATATCGTATTGAGATCCTTATTCAAAATAAATTTACACATATTTCATAAATAATTTACAAATTGTTGGATTTAAAGTACCGTCATCGTCGAACCCATGAGTAATTTCATGACCCATTATTGAACCGGCAGATCCAAAATTAACGTACCTTATTTCAAAATCAATATAAACATAAATATTAAAAATGTAAAATAAAACATACAGAGGAACATGAACATTGAAAAATGGAAATTGCAGAGCACCTGCTGGAAATCCTGAAAACGATCTGGTTTAATAGAACAGAAAGCTGCTAGAAAACCAATCAGCTTACTCAATAAATTTGTTTCTTTCACATAGAATGCATTCACGACAGCTGGACTTGCTTCGAACAAGTTTAAATCTACCGGTTTCTGCAGATAGTTCATGTTCTTTTTAAAAGTCCACTCGTATATCTTCTGACTGATGACGAAAAAGGAATCGTCGTCGGAGAAGTTCAACTGAAATTGGATTCACAGATAAAAAGTTGGCATCTACAGTAGAACTCTAGAGCAACTTACGTTTGCATGCTCATCATCCAGGGCCGTATCGTTTTTCATGAAATTCGGATAACCCACGTAGGTTTTCATCATGTTTAGCTGGAGAAGTAAAATAGTATTTGATGATATTTTAGTGATGCAAATTAAAACAATATTGTAAGATAACCACTTTTGTTAACTCATTATCATATAGTAACGAACATATTATTTCACAACGAATCTACTTTACGTGGAATATGAATCTGTATAGTTTATCCTTTCTTGTGCTACTGTATTTTTTCATGCTTTTGTAATGAATCATCTATTGCGCAATACCCTTTGGAGTGGTACATTGACGATTCATACATTCTATACAACGAATCATGCGTCTAAACGTTTAGACATACAGTGTACATCTAGACAGAGTCTCAAAAAATAATATAAATAGGAGCCATTTCCCAATGTTATGCTCTTGTCTACTATATTGATAGCATCTATTGGAATCCTATCTATTGTTATTGTTGTTGTTCCATTTTGGTTATCTGTTAATAAAAGGATAGCTTATCGAGGATTCGTATTATCTTAATTTGGATTAAAATATCAGTAACTAGAAATAGGACGTATCGCTACAAAATAACCTTTTGGATCGCCACTGATTTAGTCGCTTCGTCCATCCAATCCGTTTCTTCAACGATATGTTTGAAAGCCATTTTTAAATGTTCCACCAGAAGACTGGCTATGTTTTTGCTTTTGGACGAAAAACGTGCCCTCACGTACATTGCACCTGTTGCAGTTGGTAGTGCGTCTGTAACTCTCGAATAGCAAAATGCTCTCTTGCCAATGTCTTTCGTGGTTCCAGTAAATACAGTGTTAAACCTCTGTAAGATTCAAAAATTTGTTTGATCTATCACTTAATGACCACATAAGTACTTGATTAGCTGCATTAAATCGTTGATCTAACATGTCGATCCATAAATAAATGAATTTCCAAAAAATGTAATTAACTATAGTTCTATAACAAAGTTAACTAAAGTGATGGACATCGCACAAAATTGCAATTGAAATTACCTTTTCTTGGCTGAATACAATACAAGTTGCAGGTCCTTTAAATATTGAGGTTTGGTAACAATAAATTTAAAATCTGGATCAAAGAAGCTTGGCTTTATTTCATTCGGCAGTATCGTCGAAAACAAATTCTGCCAATTTATCTGAACCAAAATTGCAATAGGCTTGCAAAATATCAAGAACTGTAATTGACAAGTCGAACACTTACAATAGAGACTGTTGCTGAGAGTTGCTGTAAATTCATTAAATTGTATGTTAGCGTCTGATTTCTTATTGTTTCCTCTGGTATTGTAATATTAGCTAGTTGTTTTTCAAACTTGATTAGCTCGTCGACTTGATTATAGTCGATATCGGTTATGTTCAAATCATCAGCTATTATTTGAACAGTTTCAATTATAAGTTGTCTGTAAGCGCCCATTTGAAGACTGTATTTGGTTTCATTTAAATAGTAATCCCTCGCTCCATCGCCAAGACATAAAGCCATTTGCTCAATCTATAGTTGAAATATGAATAAAATAAAACAAAACTTTTGGCTAAGTGTGGTTGGTATAATTTACAGTTAGTCTATAAATCTTGTCCCCTTTAACATCTGGATTAACTTGAAGTTGAACGAAATAATCGTCGCCAAAATTTCTAATCAGTCCTCCCAACAAGCTCGTAACGTCAAAACTGTCATCTTCGAAAGTTTTGTTCAAAATTGGCCACAATCCGAACTGATAGAATACGTCCAACAGATCTTGACTGTCCGAGTTGTTGTTTCGACCTAATTATGTTAATTGGCCAGTGGCATTTTTTGTTTTGGATACTTCATCGAAAGGTTCATCTTACTTTGGTTTAAACAGATTTTATAATAAAGTTTTGCAAGTTTTATTGCTTCTGGATCTTCTTCTTCTCCTTGGTCTTGGTCTTCATCATCACCATCTAGCATCTCTAAAAGCCAAAAATAATAATTAAAGAGGAACATCAACGACAGGTCAATTCCATAGAACAATCTCTAGTTGAGGACCCTAGTTGACGACCATCAACTCTATTTGAGGACCATCAATCTTGTTGAAGACAGTTAACTCCAGTTGACGACAATCAACTGCAGTTGGGGACCATCAACTCTTGTTGAGGATCATCAACTATAGTTGAGGACCACCAACTATAGCTACAGAGCATCCACTTTAGTTGAGGAGCATCAACTATAATTGAGGACTATCATCTCTAGCTGAGGACCATCAACTATAGTAGAGGACCATCAACTCTGGTTGAGGAGCGTCAACTCTTGTTGAGGGGTCATCAACTCTGGTTGAGGAGCATCAACTATAGTTGAGGAGCATCAACTATAGTTGAGGAGCATCAAATCTTGTAAAGAACTTTCAACTCTAGTTGAAAACCAACAACTGTAGTTCAGGACGTTAACTCTTGTTGAGGACCATCAAGTCTAGTTCAGGACCATCAACTATAAATGAGGACCATCAACTGTAATTGAGCACCATCAGTTATAATTAAGGACAGTCATTGATAGTACCACCAACTATTTGAAGACCATCAACTGTAATTGAGCACCATCAGTTATAATTAAGGACAGTCATTGATAGTACCACCAACTATTTGAAGACCATCATCTATATATGTGAAGGATCTACTATAGTTGAAGACCATCAATGATAATACAGGACCATCAACTGTTTGAAACATCAACTATACCCGAGGACAACCCACTATAGTTGAGGACTATCATCATAGTTGAAACCATCAACTATGATGATGGTCTCCATGGTATGATTGATGGTCTCCATAGTATGATTGATGGTCTCCATAGTTGAAGACCATCAATTGAAATGACCGTCAAAAGTACATTACCTTTCAAATCTATTGCAACGTTTTCTTCCACCATTTCAGCAATTCCATATTCGCTGTAATAGGCTGGTATTTCGTTTTCGCTTTTCCACCGTCCACACGAAAACATGTAGAAGTCGTCGCATGGATCCACTGTTTCATCGATGCAACCTGACAAATGATCGGCTACAAAAGACAAAAGACAATGAAATGTAGTTTTCCTCAATAATCCAAAACTTTACCAAGTTTATGACATGCCGTAGTATTACAAGTTCGATTTCCTAGATCATGCAAATTTAAAATATTAAATCCATGAACAACTTCTGTTTGGAAGCAAATTGTTGCAGAGAATATGAAATGTAAAACACATTTTGACATTGCTACTGCACTGAGATGAGTATTGTAAAATTTCCATAGTGTTTTCTATTTTCCTCTCAAAATCTTGTCCTTTTCAGTAAAAGATTTTTGCTAAATATATCTCATACTCATTTCAATGTCCATGCAATAAAGTAGTATTGTGGATTTATGATGTAAAATTTTTTGTCAAAGAAACCAGAATTCCATTCAGAAATACAATGGACAGTGCGGTATTGTAATATTTGCTGGTATAAATGTATTTTCATGGGACTTTATTTCACAAACTGAATTCGACCGCCTACATAGAAAATTATCATTCGGCTAATTAATTGAAAAAGTTTTATATTTATGAATATTGTTCAGTTCGTTGGTGGAAAAAATAATTTTTCGGATAAAGTGAATTACGCAATTACTCAAAAAGTCATTTCAATTTTCCTTTTTATAACAACAATCTGTCAGACAAAAATTGATTTATGTATTAAATGTCTTTCTAATGAACAACTAGGCGTTTTTGAAAATTTAAATATGTCATCTGAATATTTTTAAAATATTCAAATTAGATATAAGTTCATTTATTATAAAATTTTTATTATGACAATGTCTAGTATAGCTCATTGGCTGTTATAAATTTTATTTTTCGTCATGAATATCCTGAACTTATTCTTTCTCAACTTTATTTTGTGGCCAACCAGCGAAGAATTTAGTACCATCGAATTGTAAGATATTTTTTGAGCATAGGTCTGTTGTTCGAAAAGATTTTTCATTCATAAATAGGCGAAGTTTGCTGATATCTTTGAACTATCCGAATCACAAAGTAGATAGTTTATCAACATTGACAAAGGAGAAGAAAAATCAGATATATCGAAGATTTCTACTGAAAGATCTTTGCAAACGTAGAGTGGAAAATTGTTTGCAAATGGTCAGATACTTATTTAGGTCTTAGTTGTAAAAAACTGTTTCTAATAAATCGATCAACATTTAGAATGAAGATGTCTTTTGCTATTGTAACATCATTATTTATTAAATAAGATTGATAAATATACCATTTAGTGAAATTGATCGAATAAATATGCAAACTATTATTGACTTATCTATGCACACCTTATGAAGTTTCGTACTCCGCCTTGAATGACTTGACGATCATGAATCAACTTAATGACCCTTAGTACCTTAAGTGACCCTTAACTACCTTGACCTTGCACCAAATAGAATGAAATTGAGAATCTTCAACACTGCTGTACCCCCCCTTCTTCTCCTCCCATATGGCCCTAGGATATCGGCTGAAGTGGTGGTGGTCTTGAAATTCGTATTCAAGCCCTGATTTGAAATTTCGTCGACAGGAGGGCCACCTGACTCCCAACTTTACGTGTTGATGACAAATAATCTTGTGTAAGTTTTATTTATGATTTATTTAGATGGTTTATCGAATCTAAATCCTAATCAGAATTGTCAAACATAACCCAATTCAATTTTGTGATCCTCAACTCTGATTAGACTGTTTAAAACTAACTTTTTATGAAATGAGCAATGTTTCAATATTTCTGTTTTATTTACCTGAAATTAAAATAACTCAATGTTAGTAAAATTAAGTAAGATTTTTGAAGTAAAAACGATATCGGGAAAAATATCCGGCGAGACTGATACAATTTTCAATTGGTATTCTGCAATAATAGCTCTTCAAATTTATTCCTTTACTGCTATTCAGATTTTTCTTTGAAAAAGTTGTCGAAGCCATTGTCACATTGTTAGTTTCAATGCCGTTGAAAATTGTATTGTTCATGGATCTGCAATAAAGGTAGTCACGAAATATTATAGAAAGTTTGAAAACATTCAATTATAACATACGTTCGATGGAGGAAATGGGGTGAATTGAACATGGAGGAGTCAACTGCGTTTGAGTAAAAAACAAAAAAACCACAGAATAAAATGGCTTTAACTGTCAGAATCAGTGACATGACTGAAGGAGGTTTACTGCAAAAGCAACCTTGTCAATGTGTTACATTTGATAAAAGGTGGGGTTTTCAATCCTTTAAGTAATCTGTATGTGCACCTAAGAGGCTACTCTAATGATGGTTCGCAATCTAAAGGGTACTCTGCTTTTTGGGATTCTAGGACAAATTTCAGAGCGAACCAGAAAAATTGACTGATATTTTTCAATTAGCGAACTGAAAAAAAACTTTTAAGGTTGTAATGGTAGATTTGAAAGCGTGTATTGTAAAAAGGCACGTTCTAATGGCCGACCTGTCAACAACATTAATTAAACAACTGGATAAGTTATAGTTGATGATACTTCTCAATTAGGAACAGTTACTGGAAATGAAGGTAAATAAAGATGACTCGATGATGGCGAGTTGCAAAACAGCACGTTCGAATATCCGAGCTGTAAACAGCTTTAAGTTGGATATAAGTTACAGTTTTTTTGATTTCCCACCTACACTATTGTGATCATTTGACCATTTTCCATCAGAACCTGTTAATGGTCAAAAATAGTTATCGAGCCGCGCATCCCCCCCCCCCCTAGAGCTATGTTGTTCGTTCCTGGCTGAATAAATGCCAAATAAGTGAAACAAAAATACAATACACATGTCACTCGGAAGACTTATGTAACAAACTTGTCTGAGGAATGGATATGACATGAATCTCACATGAATGCCATGGATGTCAAGTGAATGCCATATACGCATGCTTACAAATAAGAATGCGTGCCGCATAAACGTCGCATGGATGCCACAAGAATAGCACCTGGATGTTATATGTGTGCCATGTAGTTGACACATGTGTCACATAAATTTGACTGCATAATTGTTCGTGTAGAACTGGTAAGACAGACAATGACAATCACTTAAGAAAAAAAGAGTGAAATGTAGATACAATACAAAGGTCACTTGCAAGGCTTGCCTAACAAGTTGACTGTCGCATGGATACGACATGAATGTCATTTGAATGCCATATGGATGTCAAATGAATGCCACACAAATATGAATGTGTGCCACATAAATGTTCCCAAGATGCAACAAGAATAACACCCGGATGTCATATGTATGCCACATGCACATGTGTCGCATAGATTTGACTGCATCACATTTGCGTAGCTTTTAAGACTGGCTATAATTGCTAACTGTGATATTTATTCCGATATCTCATTAATATACGATTTAATATTTCTTATTTCTTCGTCGTCTCTCGTCTGCGATACATGTATGCGGTAATTATGTGCAATTATCTATGTGCAAATAGAAAGCGCAAAACTCACTATTATCTACAACAAGCATGTCATTAAATCATCATTAAAAATGAAAGAAACAACGGCAGTTTATCGAAGCACGTCAATCAAGAATAAAACGTCAGTTGAGGTTGATAGTTCCAGGATACAGTCTCATCGAACTGCGGACATGAAATCCGTAAAACTATTTCTTTCCATTACAATCATTTGCTCAACAGCCACTGCGCTTTACTTCCGAAAATTTGTCATTGGAAACAGCGAAATGTGAGTACCAGTATTGGTACATTATCTCTGTGTGCAATTTTTATTCAAGTGAAATTCGGTTGTTTTATAGGTATGGCTCGTTTCTACCCAACGCAACTGTAACAGAGTTAAAAGCTTCACGTTTCAATATCAAAAAATGTGTCTACCATAAGCGAATGACTTTCCTAAGAGTATGCCATACGGCTCCAGTGAAAAAATGTCCGTGGACTAGAATTTTTCGAGCTAATTTTCGTTTTTAAAAGTTCTACATGTGATTCTGCGCGAAAGACATACGTAGCGCGTCGGCATTTATTTACGTATAATTTTGAATGAACCATGTTGTTTTTAATAAAGCTTGTTACATCAATGTTTCATAAAGAGTTTGCTTAAAGCATGTTACTTCAGCATTAACACTTACACTTTAACGAGACGTCTACGTTAAAGCTATACTTAATTTATTGAACTTGGTCATTGCTATCGATATTACTGATTTGTCGGCTACAATTAAAACTTGAATTACATCACAGATATAATACTCCCTCTGTTCGGAAATAAATGATACCTTTTGAATATGCGCGTACGGAATGAGTATCTGTCATATTATAATGACTGCTTAACAGCTTCAATAAGGTCGCTAGTGCATTGGAGCTGTAGGGGGTAATCGTCCTTGACGGTCGAGATTGGATTTTCCAAGGTGTGAAAGTTTGTTTTCCAGTGCCTTCTCAAATTTCAATATAGTCGCAACTTTTAAATGCCCATATCTTGCTCAAAAATGGCACCAAAATGATGAAACTTCAGGAGAACCTACATATTGATAGGACTCACCTGTTGCAACCTTTTTACATTAACTAAAAACAAAAACAAACTTAAGTTGAAAAATCCGTCAAATGTATCATTTATTTCCGAACGGAGGGAGTACATAATTTTGAGCAATTAAACCATGTCAGGTGATTACAATGTACGCATAATTAAGGCGTAACTCGTGACTGAGGTATTGCATTTGATGTAAGACATGTTTACTGTGATTAGTGGAACACCAGCTAGCTTTTAGCCCCCAACAATTATTCGTATTTAACCTCGGCTTATACTCTTTGCTTCCTCAGTCTTTATGCAGCTTATGAGTGAGGCATGCTTATAAGCGAATATAGTACGCCGGTAGTGCATGGAAGTAAATGTTTAACACACAATCCATGTTGCCCCTTATACCGTAAGGGAGGTGAGTGATATTTATGATCGATGGTGTGTGTGCAAGCTACGTATGTCATGAAAGTGTCTCGAAGGGGATGGCATTTCAAAGAAGTGAGCATGTAATCATGCCGTATTCCAAATTTATCTATGATCCACTGGTACTCAAGTAACTGCGGTGCATGGCGCAGTGGATTAGAGTCTGAACTGAGGTCTGAGGTTCGAAACTGGGTGCTACTAAAGTATTCTAATGGCCTAGAACAAGCCACGCAGAGCTTAAATGCTTAAGGGAAATGACAGCATCGCAAACACTCGGGGTCCATTGGTACGGCGTGTCCGTCGAACAATTGCACTCTTTGCAACATATAGTGCTACGTTAAAGACACTGTCTTTCCTTTTTTTGAACTCATGCTAAAACGTTTTCATAACAAGTATACATTGTATCCATAATTTTTACTAGCAAAATCAGAATCCATTTGTCAACATATCGGGTAGTCAAAGGCAGAACTTAGACAAATATTTTTGCTTATTGCTGCGCACATGTACGTATGTCTTGAAATGTCAATAGATTCAAGAAGTATAAGCTGTTGCAAAAGTTGAACATTTTCAATTTTTTAATTAGTTTATACAAATGATTTATAAAGTTAAGACTTTTTTAAAAGTGGCTATAGTTCCATTTGTGATGTTTTTGATGGCACTTTTACTCTTACTTTCATCGTGGACGGGGAGAAAAAGTTAGTTTTCACAACAATATTCACATTGGTAATTATCCTCAGAAATCTTTGTATAATGAAACTGGTTTTAACGGCTTTAAAGAACTCTGTTAACTTGCTTGCTAAAAAAAGAATTTCAATCTTTATAATTGTAATGTAATTTTGCCAGGAGAGAAGAATTTATAGCAGTGCAGTGCAGAAAAAAGTTACTGAAATTGTATGGCGTAAAACCAATTTTGAACAACTTGCATTTTACAAAATGGTTCAATTTATGTTTTAGACATCTCTAGCAGACATAGTGGACCATTTTATAAAGTGTCAGTTGTCCAAAAATGCGTTTTCCGCTGTACATACACATCGATCTTACTGTAAACTTTTTGAGTTCGAAGAAATCGAATCTGATTACGATATCGAATTTTAATGTATAAAATTGAATAAAATGTCATATGTTTATTTGAAATAATAAAACAAGTATAGAAATTTTTTAATAAGATAATTTCCAAAGGTTGAAATAATAATGTCCGCCCTCGAATAATGTCCGCACCTCTGACCACATTGAAAAAATAATACCCGCAGACATTAATCGAAGTAATATGGTATCTTCCGATACTTTGTTTAAAATTCGAAATTCTGCTCAGAAATACAACTATTTTTGGAAAAACGAACTATTCACTACTGACATTGTGAATGATTTGAAGATTGCAAAAACGAATTTTCATGATCTAGCTGGATGTAGTGTTTGCGAAGATTTAATCTTCGAGCATTCATCAGATCAGTTCGAGCATTTGATTTTTTGCAACAGAAATTTCCAAGACAGCTTCGAAAAATTCGTTTGGTACGAACTATGCAATTCGAAGAATTTCACACACGAGACAAACTTATACTGCAAAGAGATTTATAAACGGATTTGTTGGATCATTAAAAACATTTGCATATTTTCAAATGGTCAGTTGAAGTTAAGTGTTGACACATATGCGTAACGACTTCAGTTAAAGTGTCTTCTACAACTTTTCAACAAACATTGTGTATTTCTGCCATAAAGTCCCATGTATAATACTATAGATGTAAAAAGTAAATTTAAAAACTAATTTCAACTAATTCAACCTTCAATTCAACCTCGCAGGTCAAAACATCGCAAGGTCAAAACATCGCAAAACCAAAAGGTCAGTTTTGGACATATAAGTTTATCAGACATATAAGGTCAAAAAAATTTGCAAGCTAAATGGCAAATCATTTTGTTGCTGTTTTTGTAATTTTATACTGAAACTACAATATAATGTATTTCAAATCAACATTAAATTGAAATCACAGTTTAAAATTTTATTTTTTATGTCAAGAAAAATATGAGAAAATACAGGAGAGTACATTGTCAAGAAAAATACATGAAAAATTTCATTGAATTCAATGATATTATACAGTACATATACATATATACAAGAAAAACCTAAAAAATTAAATACTCAGAAATTGAAATTACGCGCCAAACCTTTTAAATAATTTAAAATATCCCGATTTTGAAAATCATTTGCAATTTTTGCAATTCTAATTGCGCATTTTCTGTACTGGAAGCGACTATGTGGCGGAGATAAGCCAGCATTATACTGTTCTAACTTAGATTTTAGATTTTATACTGTTCTACTTCATTTACATTTTGTTTTTGCTATAATGCTTTAATAAACTTAAAAATATTAGGGTGGTGTGCTCCAACAACTTCCATAAAAGCTCGGTGCCAGCCCTCAACTGCA
>JAQGBA010001269.1:0-16789 GCA_034698125.1 Prionchulus punctatus | reverse complement strand
GATGCATCGTTTATTTGAATTCGAAACTGGACAGCGACAACGTCGAGTCGATACTTCGATTGGCCGATAAATTCAGCGCCCAAAGGCTGAAAGATGTTTGCGTCGACTTTCTAAATGCCACCGATGTTGATTTCGATAATTGCTTTCGCATGATGGACTTGGCTGATCAGCTGAACTTGCCGACGTTGAAGCGGCGCTGCGCCAATTTCATAATGACTTGCAAGCATAACAGCTATCGAGAATCGTTCACGTTTTTAGAGATTTCTATCAAATACGGATACAAGGACGCTGTAAAATATTGCATTCGTCGCATCGCCACATCGGCACCGTTTTCGGAAGTCATGAAGAAACGAAGCTGTATTCCCGACTGTGTTGCATCGGCTGTAATGGAAGCTAAACGAAATCGCTTCTTAAAGGAAAACGAACGACACGATCTTCATCAGCAAATCGCCTTCGGCTTATTCGACTATTGTAGCAAATGTAAATTTTGTTACCGAACCACATACAGATGCGATAAATGCAACGTTTTGATGTGCCAAAGTTGCAGCGTCGCCGATTTCTGTAAACATTTTCATACGTGCTCAAATCCGAGAAATCGGCACAATTGCCTTTGTGGCTATGATTTCGACGAAGACATTTTAGTACTTTTATGAGCAAAATTTATTGTAAATATTAAGACAGATCAACGACTAGTATGTGATTGTAGGTGTGACAAAATCATTTGAACGAATTCTAGACAGTGAATATTCTCATTGTGTTATTTTGCGAATGAATTTGTTGCGTTAAGGAAGTATCGCTGAAACAGCCAAGAAAACAAAAATCTAACAAACATTTCTACCTTCAAGTCTTTTAAATGATTAAGTGTTTTTGACGGTTTCAATCACGAAGAGACGTTTTTACGCGTCAAGTACAATAGAAGCATTTTTTGCACCGTTTTTTTTGTTTAAAAATTCACCAAGTTTGCTAAAACTGATTTCAAACATGAAATCCGTCAAAATATTTTGTTTTCTCTCAAATAAACTGAAATGTTGTTTGTGTTACACTCACCCCCGTGGCACTCGACAACATGTGGGATTAGTCCCAAATAACGACAAACTGTAAAAAAAAGAACTTTCTGCAAAACATTTTGTGACACAAAAAGTTTCCAAACACATAATACCTTGAAAATCCAGTATTTTTCGTTGTTGGGCGTCGCGCCACAACGTTCCGGAACGATCTCATTCAAAGAAAAACTTATTTTTTTTGTAAATTTTCGTTCCACAATGACAGATTTTTGACAAAAGTTTATTTCGAAACTTTCTTTTTGTTGTATTTGAGATTTAGGCATGTCTGAAATTAGCCACAATTCTACTCGGCAAATTGTAAATTGTAAGGAAAATGGATCGGCGGACGGTGGAATGGAGCAAAATACGAAATCAAGCAAAACTTTCCAACTGGACAGGAGTTTTCAACATATCGATAACGATGGAGTTACAAAATTTAAAAAATCCGAGACCACGTTGCAAAAATTATTTTGGCTAGTATTCATAATTTTCGCGATTTGCATCGCGGGCTATGAAATATTCAAGGCTGTAACCGATTTCCATAACAGCCCTACAGTAACGTCGTTCAAAATCGTGTCCAAGAGTGAAATGTCCTTCCCGCAAATTTACATATGCCCATCGTCGTCCGTTAAAAAAAGTTACCTGATGAATGACCGCGACAAGGTGAATCGAGCCATGGAGTTGGGAAATTTTTTGTTCGTCAAGGAAGATGCCCACATGCACAAATCGAGCAATAAAAGGTAAAAAAAAAAGTAGCGAGGCTCGTTACATTTTCCACAAAGTTGCAACTGAAGACAGTTTTCGGTTCAGAAAATCTGTTACAGCGGCAGGACTTAGCTCGTTTGAAATTTTGCTTGCTAAATTGTATGTAATCGACTTTATCTGTTAGTGTTTCGTTTTAGTGGCGAAAACAAGAAGTCGAAGAGAAGTCCTTATGGAAATGAGGACGATTTTCATGAAGAACCAAGCGTGTATGATTCATCGTTATTGAGCGAGATCAGACGAATCAAGAGGGATGGCGCCGTGTCCAACAGTACCACCGCCCCTACAGTAACCATTACAAGACCACCGCAAGTTTACAGTGATGAGTCATCGGAATTTTTGAATCAAACTTTCATGAGCATGGGCGTCGATCAGGGCGACCTGTTTATTCTTTGTCAATATCGTTCGGTATTCGTGAACCAAATACAATGCAAGGATATCGTCAGATCCGTGCTCGATCCCGTGTACGGTAAATGCTATTTAGTCGACGTCGGTGAATCCAGAAAACAGGCCGTGCCTGCTCAAGGATTAACCTTGGTGTTGAATTTGAAGACTCAAGAATATCCCAGCAACGAAACTTTGGCACCAAAATTCAACGGGTTAGTAATGACCGCGGCGCAGAAATACGATCCGACGGCTTCGGAATTTGTGCTGATACCTGCGAGTACGTACACCAGAGTCGATGTCTATGGTCAACATTTGAAATTCATCAGCGTCGATTCCGGACCGTCCAAACAACTGTGCAATAACCAAGACGATTTTCCTTTTCAATATTTAAATGCAAGCTACGGCAAAGATTCATGCAATTTGGAATGCCATTTGAGAACTGTAGCCAGCAAGTGCAACTGTCTTTTAACCATGGATCGAATTTTTTACAACGAGGACAAAATGGCTAACGTAAGCTTTTGTACGCTTAGTCAGGCGAAAGAGTGCGTAAAGCGGCTGGTCGCCGTCTCGAACGAGGCTCAAAATGAGATTCAACAATGTCGCGACAAGTGTCACATGCCGTGCGACAGTTGGCGGTACAACACGAGAATATCTCATATGCCGTTGAACAAAGTTGCTTTTCCTCATTTCCCAGAAAATACAACCATCGAAGATATCGTTTACGTGCAAATCGCATTTCCCTTTTTGGAATACGACGAGTTCATGCAAGATTGGTCGATGACCACGACCGACTTGATCAGCACAATCGGTGGTCACATCGGGCTGTGGTTAGGCGCCAGTATGATTACTATCATACAAGTACCCATCATGCTGTTATCATTGTTTGGATTTCATTTTTACGTGAAATCCGCGCCTGTAATCAAGAAAGTCAGTCGACCTGCATTTATTGGCTGATAAAAGGAAATGGAGAGATCCGGCGACGTTGCAGTTAAGTCAAGTTTTATACGCGAATCCGTTGCAACAACTTCTCTCGACTTTTCGTGATGCACGAATAACGTCGTGCAATAATGTACTAGATTATTACGGATTTCGCTTACTTTTTTTGTTTGCTTGCAAATGACCCAATTTATTTATCTTCGAGCTTTGAGCATTGTTGCGCTTACCAATCTTTCATTCCTTATACGTGTATTCATGCCATAATCCAAAAATAACATATTTTCTATTTGTGTACGATAAGCGTTTCATGCCGTGCAAGTAATTGCATACATTTGCTTTCTTAATGCGCTTTAATGAATGTTTGTAAGTTATTCATGTAATTTTATTTTGTATCATATTCTTCGTTCGACTATGTCCTTTGAAAAGAGACTCTTGCATATTCTCGTTTTCGCGTTTTAAAACTCATGAAACTAGCTCATGCAAATCATAGACACTTAGCGAACATGGGTTTGGGTTTTGGCAAAGTTTGGCTAAACTACACAATCAAAATATAATATGCAGATCAATGAGAAGACATTTCATAGAAGGTGGTTAAAGAGAAGGAGGCGTGATTGACAGTTGGCAAGCTAATCGAACTGACAGTATGTTAGTGCATGTTTTATTTGTTTAACTTACCGACTGTTAACAAAGAAGAAACGTGTGCAAAAAATGTGTGGTATAGTTCATTCATAATTGTTAACATAAAAATTTTACAGTAACAATGATGTGCAAGTACATCGGAAACTTATACCACTTAGACTTTACAAAATGGTTCACATAGTGTTTTAATCATCTTAGCAGACATAATGGACCGTTTTGTAATGTGTAAGTGGCTTAAAATCTTGTTTTCCGCCGTTCTTGCAAATCTTTTTACTGTTAACTTTTTGAGTTTGCAATTTGTGAATAGATTTTTAAGTCTATACCGATTGTATTGTGGTTTGCGTTACAGGTAGAATATAGCATTGGACTGGTTTCAATATTGTTGGGCGCCTCTCTTGTCAAGTATTAACAAAGATGACATCTTTATTGTTACTTTTCTGGAATGTAATCAAAATTTTCATTATGTTTGAAACTCAAAAATGAATACGAATTGTAACATTGTGATCTTCATCAATGAACAAAATGATCTTTTCAAAGTGTTAGGGAAGATCCCGTTTATCCATCACAGATCTTTTCGGATTCTTGTCGGTCGTTGGTCCAACTGTGAACTGTGGATGATCGTTTGAACACTTCTCCTGCGAATTATCATGGAACAGGAATTGAATGATTTAAGTCGATGAGTTTCACAATTAAATTATAGAACTGAGATTAAAACTTTACTCAAAATTCAATTAAATAATTTTAATCCTTTTTCTGTTCGTGAAAAAAGCATTTCACCATTTCTGAACTGCCAAAAATCTATAAAATACCAAATACAGTTGAACTATAGTTTCATCAACTTGCTGATTCAAAAGCTTTTTTTACCTATTTTTCCCCATTGACACATTGTACCGTGCAGTAGTCGATTCTGCAACATATCCTACCGTGGTAGAAAGAGCATCTTCGCCTTTGGCTGCACTGAATATCCTGATATCCGCCACTGCACTTTCCTCTGCACGAACGTGAATTTGGAGGCTGCCTCTATTCTGACCATTTCCAACTTCATTCTGACCTTGGTTTGGTTGTTGCCACTTTGCCCACCACCTAATCCTGGAATGCCGCCACCGCCTAAGCCTGGGATGCTGCCGCCTAAACCGGGAATGCCGTCACCTAAACCGGGTATACCACCGCCTCCCAAAACTGGTATACCACCACCCCCACCACCTTCACCTCCACCACCGCCTAACGTGCCCGTTAAGAAGTCCAGCTGCGTAATCAGCCCTTGCTTAAAACAAGCAAGAATAATACGAAATTCCACAGAAGACTAAAAAGTTTGCTACTTGGAAGATAAAAAGGATAAGCATGCGTAAAATCATGGTTATAAATTTGTTTGAACCTAATTTAAAGCTAATTCATGCTAATTTAAACTATTGTAGCTCTTTACTGGTGAAGTGACGCAAAAGGCTGGTTTTCGGCTTTTTAAAGCTGATTCATAAGACGAAATGATGCGTTCAGTGGAAATTTATTTTTCGCACTTTGAATTAATGTTCAAAACAATCCTGTTTATATACAGTACCAATAACAATTACAATAAACATATTTCGTGTCGTTCGAGGTTAAAAACTATCACCATTTTTGAAACATATCAAGAATCTGAAAAAAAAGTGCCGAAAATGATATTCAATTAGCAGCTATAGAACCTGAAGTCCAATTACTTATCACGATGAACGAACGCACTGTCTTGTACAACAGTCCGTCTGACAGCAGACCATACCAGTGCCGCACGAGTTCCTTCCTTTTGTACATTGGAAATTTTGGGCACCATTACCACACTGACCTTTACAGTCGCGCGGGCGGGGTGGGCTAGGGCAACCGACTTGATTCTGCCCATTGTCCCATCCGGCTTGACCATTTCCATTTTGACCATTTTGGCCATTTTGTCCATTGAACCCAGCACCGTTCTGCCCATTTTGTCCATTGAACCCAGCACCGTTCGGCCCATTTTGTCCATTGAACCCAGCACCGTTCGGCCCATTTTGTCCATTTCCGCCGTTCTGACCGCCGAGCATGCCACTGAAAGCACTCAAGGGACTGCTACCGCCATTACCTCCGCCCATTAGCCCGCCTAAGGGACTTCCACCAGAACCACCGCCCATCATTCCACCTAGCGGGCTACCGCCTTGACCACCTGCTCCGCCCATCATTGAACTTAACGGCAAGGCGTTCATTATGCTTGTGAAATCAAACGAGAAAGCGTGCTAAAAACAAAATTTCGTTCAGGTCCACGCGATAAGTGACATTTACAAGTAAAGTGAGCTTACTTGAAGGCAGGCACATAGGAAAACTAATGATAAATAATTCGCCATTTTTACGTTAATTTTTTGGCACAGGAAAAAATCGAAAATTATACAATACTAAAGTTTACTGTTTCGTTCGAAAACTATACACACTTATTGTAAGGACACGCCAAGTATATGTACTTTTTTGTACGACATCCGGTTTTCAAATCATCTTGGAGTCGATGGTGATCATGTACGAGTAGAAATTTCTTGTTTCAACAAAAGAAGTGTCCTTTAAAAGATTTTGCTCCAAAGGTTTGAGAAAACTCCCACTCATTCAATTTGGACGAATCATTTTATGCCATCACATGCAACTGTGGTGGGTTGCTTATGATAAAAAAACATAAACAACAAACATGGGATTAAATTATTTTCATTTTTGTTGGGACGAAAACGCCTAAAATCAAAAAATACGAAATTTCAAAGTTAACAACCGAGGTACTTTGCAAAATTAATGCCGAAAAAGTCATAAAACCAAAATCAGGCACCAAATTTGCTTGAAATCAACTTTGTGCACGAAATTCGCGTTTTCGCATATTTTCTTAGGTTTTGTTTGCTAAATCCGGGAAATAAATCACCATTATGCAGTTGCTGAACAGAAAAAAAGCAAACTTTCCGATACACCGTCCGCTTTCCGCTGCGACAATAAGCAAATAAATATTTTTGGTACTTTACAACAAATAACGACGGCCTGGTCATAAAACGAAAATATCTACACAACTTGCACATCAAAATTGCTTGGAATCAGTCTGTTTGCGAAATTCACTTGATTTCTTCGAAAATTTGCTAAATTTCTGTCTTTTCTTTTGCTTTTCTCTACGGAAACTCCACCGTCGAGGTAGCTTGTCAAAATGGTGTTTACGATGAATGGCTTGTACAGTACCATGGATACGGCCGTACCGATGCCGTTGGGTAGGGATGTTTTGGGCCAAACGTTCGTTAACGCCCAGCATATGACTTGCGCCCAATTCGAAATCAATTATCATCGATGCATGGAAGCGTTCGGCCATTATTTGGGCGCGCGCTATTGCGATTTGGAGTTTCGCGATTTTCGCGAATGCATTACAAACGAAAAAAAAGTGAGCCGTGAAAACGCACGCAAGTTTCGCTTTTTTGTGTTTTTTGCCCGCTAACCGCGCCGTCTTGCAAACTTACACGACTTCTTTCAAGGAAAAACGCGAAATGAAAATGCGTGAAGAACGAATGAAACAATTTGTAAACGGAGAAAGGGATCGACCGTACCTGACTCGATATCCGCACTCGCACCACTGCCGACCGGATTATTACGACAAAAAACGTTTGTTTTAAGGTTTTTGATCGTTTAGCCGAAAGCTACGACCGATGTTTAGTTTGTAACGTTCAAAAGTGTATTTAAAAGGTTCGATATTCAATCGTTTTTTGATTTGGTGTCTTTTCTTTAGTTGAGTTAAAATTCGCTTTTTTCCTGTTTTCATAATTAGGGTTTTGAAACTTTTATTCTTATTTGAAAAACGTTTTTTAAATAATTAACGAAAACTCAATAAATTAAAAAGCCAAAAAAGACGAGTAAAAAGTGAAAATTCTACGAGATAACTCGATCAAAAACAATCTCAAACGAGAAACTCAAAAAGTTCACGAAAACTAACCCGCGAAACAAAATTCAAGCCGATTTTGCCAACATCTCGCGATGTTTGTTATGACGATAAATTTTGTGACGTTCTTGAACTTGTCTGAAATGCGCCAACAATTCGTCGAAATTTATATCGTCCACCGGCTGTTGACTTTTCTTGGCTTGTTTCCTGAAAAACAAATTTCTTCACTTACAATGTCTCTTAATTGTACTATTATCTTATAAAATTTCTAGAAAAGCTAGCAAGAAATTTGTTTTAGCAAGTCGATTTCGACGCCTGATCGGTCGACTGTTCAGCTCCGATAGTTCATTTTTGAACCTGATACGCTAAATTGATTTACTTTTCTGGCGACATCAACGGCGTTGCGGTTGTATGCGGCAAACATTGCAAGCGACGATGCAACGTGTGAAACGCTTCCGTTTGCGGAAGTAACATCAAAAGGCCGTAAAGTACGGGCGCCAAGTACGGTTGGTGCGTTTGATCCAACATTTGGAGGCGTAAATCTGAAACGAAAACAAAAACTTTGAATAACCATACACATATTCGTGCATTTTAGAACTTACATGTGAAAATCGGTGATTCCAATAGTTGAATCAATTTATCGATTTCCGTCAGAAATTCCACTGTGATTTCTAATTCGCTGCTGAAAACGCGTAAAATCAAGAAAATCGTGAAACAAATTTTGCACCTTAACACGGCAAATATGTTACAAGATTTGTATCAATTGCGATGCATGAACGTAGTTTTTCGTTAACAAGCATAAAGACACCAATGCCACTGGTTGATGTACCCAACATTTGTACAGCCAAACGAATAAGTCGCGAATTTTCTGAAACGTAATAAACTTTGAACTACGGTTCATAAAGAAGTATAGTTCAATGCAACTATAGTTCAAATTATAGTTTAGTTCATAGACTATAGTTCATGGCAGTTATCCAACAGTAGTTTATAACCAGACTAAACCAGACTATAGTTCCTATGCAACCATATTTCATTACCAACCTTACTTTTGAATCGAATTCTTTCAATTGATTTCTCAACGAAAACAATTCCGACGCCGTTAGCAGTATGCCGTTCAACGTTTGAACCATTTGCGATGCGAATTGAAGATCATTTTCGAAACTCAACAATACGGCCAGCGTACGAAAAATGTCGTCCGATTTCAATAGAACGCATAACTGCCTTGAAAAGGAGAAAATAGCTGCTTTTTCTGTACGGTTCGGCGACAAATAGACACATTTTTCGAGAACTCACAAAAAAACAAACAAAGGTACCTGATAATAAACGAACCACGGTCGACCAATAGTTCGACGTCGTTGCGGAAGACGTCCAGCAAGCTCATGATGAATTTAACGAAATACGGCGACACGTCGTTTAAAGACGATCGAGCGATTTCGGACAGGTGAGAATTTTGCAACGACGCTTGACCGACGCCGCTGCACACGTCGGACAACACTTCGAGATCCAGCAAAACGACCTAGAAAGCAAAATTCGTGTTGCTAACAGCGTCGAAAGTCGTTATTATTACTAACTGTACTATTACTAACTAATTAATTAATACTATGGAACTATTATAACTAACTATAGTTTTGGGACAACGGAGCAGAAAATCAAGCAGGCTTCAGAATAAACAGATCAACGACAGCAGATCATAATTTTTCGATATGCCAAATCATCACGAAACACATAAGAGCAAACAAACGAATTTATTGCGCGTTCATAGATCTACAACAAGCATTCGACTCAGTTCACCAAACCAAAATATGGGAAGTACTCATTGAAAGAAATTATAACCAAAATAATCTCAAAATACTACAAAGTCTTTACGAAAATTGTGCAGCTCAAGTGAGAATAAACGGTCAATTAACAGAATTTCTCACGAAACGTGGAGGCCAACAAGGTTGTCCATTATCACATATTTTGTTCAATATCGTACTAGGTAAAGCGTTACGGAACTTCGACGAGATTCAAAAACAGAACAGAGAATCGATCAGTGTAGGAACATCACCGATACTTCATCTGGAATATACAGACGACATAAGTCTTATTCAGCTCATCGCCGCAAGATTTACAAGTCAAAATCAATTGTCTAGCGCTAAAACTTGATCCAACAGGATTGGAGATAAATCCGAAAAAATCCTTTGTAATCGAATTCAAAAGAAAACATACTACAGAAAACGAACTTCCAGTTATAAAACACAACACCATTCAAATAAACTGGACCCGAGAAATCAATTATCTGGGTATGACGTTCGATTGCAAACTTTCACCGAAAAGAATGATAACGGGAAGAATAAACGCCACCCAACTAACCTACAACAACAGGAACTCAAATTTGGAGAGCAAAAAATATCTCAAGCGCTGTGAAAATCAAGTATATCTTTCTACTATCAGACCGTCGCTGATTTATGGATTACAAGCGGTGGGAATGAAGAAAAGCGATTTACAGACAATACAAGGAAGAGACATGAAGTTTATACGAAGAATGCTCCAAATTAAATGGCGAGATATGGTCAGCAACGATTTACCAAACGTATAAGATCGTACCATTAATAAAAATAACCTCATCGTCTCATGTGGTTTGGACACATAATTCGCATGCTGACATTCAGATGGCCAAAGATACTTATCTCATAGTTACCAAATTGGAAAAGACCAAAAGGAAGACCACCAAAAGATTGGACAGATTTAATCCATGAGGATCTCGTGCTGCTGAACTTATCACTCGAAGAAATCTTAGAAACGACAAATAATTAAGAGAAATGGAAAGAAATAATATCTAAAATTTGACTAATGTTTATTGCTAAAATTTTTATTATTGTTGTTTTATTAATATTAATTGTACTGCCGTGTTTATACAGTGCTCTACACCTTCTTTTATAGAAGCCGAGTAAAATATTATTATATCATTAATCGGAGAACTATAGTCGATTATGGACAAAAGTTCGGAACTATAATCGTTTTTTAACTATAGTTGCTATGATTAAACGTCGCTTTTGAACTATGGTTAAAACATTACTTCGTCGGACGTATCGGAAAGCAATTGAAGTAAAATCGGAAACAATTCTTCCATGTAAGGAAAAGTCTGATAAACGAAAGAATTTTGCTCATCATTCGCCCTCAGTTGCTCTCATAAGGACAAAGTTTACTTTCGTAGGCATTTTTTGATACAAATGATGAATCCAACGAAGAACCGCCACTCGAGTTTGAACAGATTCGTGATTGAGAAGATTCTGTAGAACGTCAACCAAGGATTGCAAATCGAGCACTCTAAAATCAGAAAATCGTTCATTATTCGTCTGCAAATCGTCGTCAACGGGAACTAAATACTTTTCAACTTCTTCCGTTTCGTTGCTAATTAATTTCATTAACGTAATATTTACGGCTCTGGCCGCTTCTCGAATGCCTTAAACGGTGGACAAAGACAATGGACAAAATCCAAGACGAAAAATGAATACAAATTTACTTTTCTTTTGATCTTCGCCGTAGGCCAAACAGGGCAGGATGGCCGTCAAATAGCCCGAGGCAAATTTCAACATTTTCCCACCGTCCAACGACAAAAATTCTCTCAGCCAAATCAAAGCGATATACTGGACTAATTCTTCTGAAATAAATCGAGTCGTTGACGACTATACTTCCTGAAGGACTATAGTTGATTCGACTATACTTCATTACGTGACCCAATAGTTAGTCAGTGACTATAGTTCACAAACGACTATAGTTGATAAAAAAAACTACAGCCACCTGACGCTTGCGCATGAACGATCAAAACGTTGACCATGTGCTCTAAATCCGCTTTATCCGGATTTTGCATGATATTCCTTAGAAATTCTCCTAAGACGGCTTCGCACGGCTCTCGTATCTTTTGAGTTGGATCGGATAAAATTTGAAAAAATCCATCCAATACTTCGGGCAAGTACGGCAACAAGCTAATCTGAGGTACGTTGAACAAAGTTTGAACCTAAAAAGACAAAAACTTGTATCGGCGTGTCGCTAACGAGCGCTGAACGCGTACGGTCGAAAAACAATTTCATACCCAAGAAACGAGAAAACGTCGAGTATTGGAATTTTTCGTGTAGATTCGCTCTCGAAGATAAACCATGAATTCGCCAACTTGAAACGAACCGCTGCTCGTCGCTATGTCCTAAAAAAGATCGACTCGTACATAGTTGATCAATAGCCATAGTTCACAACAGTCTACAGTTGATCACAAAATTACAAACTTTTAGCAATCGATCCAAAAGTTCCGATCCATTTCTAACATTTTGATCCGTATCGGCGGCCAACTGGAACATAAAACATGCAATAAAGAGCAAAAACGATCTAAAAAGTGTCGTAAAAATGTCCCACTTACACGACATAAAGTATCGAATAGGGCGTTGAAATGAATCAACGCCGACTCTCGAGCGACCTTGACTATATTGTAGAGTGATTCGCAGGCGTAATACCGTACTCGACTGTCGGCGTCGTTGAAACATTCCAAAACGGGCAAAATCAACTGATGCGTATAATTGCCCGATATCTAAATAAACATTGAAAATAAGCCGAAAACGCTAGGAAACGTGCTAAAACAAGTTTCAGTACTTTTCCCATCGCTATTGCCGCGGCGGCTAATCCGATTAATCCTCCTTTTCGCGTATGAGGATTCTGCGATCGAGCCAAGTCCGCCAATACGTCGACGACCTTTTCGACTTGCGAAATCTGTTGTTGATTCAAAAATTCTCGAACGAGCCTTAAAAACGGTTTCGATTTTGCGTTAAAAAACAGTTGAAAATAAGCTGTAACCATTTTCGGCACACTTTTCAACTTCCAAAGCACCGGCTTTGCGTTTTTCGTACAATTTATCGGTCAGCGTTCGCACCAAAGCGGACGACAAAGGAGAAACGACAGCGTCGGCCATTTTCAGCACCGGGTAACTAAAGACAACAGTTTGACCACTGTCTATAGTTGTTCAAGACTAGTTGTTTATCGACTATTGTTGTCCAGTGACTATAGTTGTCCATTGTAATACTAGTACAGTGACTACAGTAGACCGACTATAGTTCCATTGGCTACAAATGTCCAGTGACTATAGTTGTTCATGGACCATAGGAGTCCAGCAACAATTTTCAAAAAATACAATCAGACCGAACTGATTAATTGCAAAAATCGAATCCAACAAATCTAGAAAACAAACCAACCACCAATTTTATTGGAAACGACGAAATCGAAGAAAAAAAAAATTACAAACCAGTTTGTTTTAGTTACTGCAAGATTAAACATTTCTACATTATTGTACACGAATTACTACAGAAAAAATGCACAAAAGTAAATAAACAGGGGTCAAAAAACGAAACGCGAACGAAAAAAAATTGCTAAAGCTTTAAGAAAAGTGTATTTTTATTATTTTTTGTTTTTTGAGAACCGACTGAATGCAATGAAAAATGTTCCCGAAAGAAACATTTTTCGACACGGGACACGTTAGAAAAGTACACAAAATTTGTTCGAAATGTTTCTTATTGAGAAAAATTTCTGTATAGTAGACGAATAAAGAAACGGAATGGCAAAAAAACAACAAATTAAAACAATCGAAAAAAATATTACAGTTGATTTAGCCGAGAATATATTTTCCACAATTTTACAGTTTACGGAAAGATTTTTTACATGTTAAAGTTAAAATACGGTTGGAAACGTTGAAAAAAAATTCTCATTTACAAGGAAAATAATCCGATTATAAACTGTTGTTGGGTAGATGGAAAAAAATTACGGGAAAGTCGTTCATCCGTCCTCTTTCGGCGGCGTGTACCAGCCTAAAATTTGTTTAAAATTAGTCTGTCAATGACTATATTTGTTCATTAATCTAGTTATCCGGTCACTACAACTGTCTAGTTTCTATAGTTGTCTCATGACTATAGTTGTTCAGTGATTATTTTATACTGTCTGGTGAGACAACAGCTGTTCACCGACTTAGTGACAACAATTGTCCACTGACTACAGTTGTACAAGACTAATAGTTACTTTAAAGACAGTCGGCCAGTGTCTATAATTGTCCTGTGTTAGTAGTTCTAAAATCTTACCACTTTTTTCGTGAATTTGTACCAGCGATTTGAAAGACTGTTGCGCTTTGGCCAGGCTGTATTGACCCTGAAAGATAAAGGTAAGAAACAATTTTTGACGCGATTGGTAAGCAAAAAAAACATATTTCGTGTCTTACTTTCACTTCAAACTGAATCCTCGCTTTTCCTTTGACTAAGGTTGCGGCGATTTGATGAATTAATGCTTCAATGCTATAGACGCTGCTCCATCCCTGAAAAGTAAGCGACTTTAGTTCATGATTGACTATAGTTCACAGGTAAGTATAGTTCTCGCCTGTTTCGTCAAAAGCTCCATACAAATGGCCCCGCCGCCGAGAACAAATCCGTTCGATAAACATGGACTGACAACCCGTACGAACGGAGGATCAAAAGGAAATGTATCCTAAAAAGACAAAGCAAATTATTCGCCGGCCCGCAAAGAAATCGAGACGAAAGATGAGAAACGAACTAACTTTAAACAAAATGTTCATCATAATGAAATCTTGATTTTCTTTTTTCTTCAGTTGAATTAAATCTTGCGCTAATTGACTATCGGGATCAACCCTTAAAACCGATAAAAATATATCAAAATCTGTTCGGAAATTGCCTTTCCAAGTAAAAAACCTTTTCAATTGAACATTCCACTCGTAAAGACTATCACCAATCAAATCGACCTTGTAATCACCTCAAAAAAAACAAACTTCCAATCGTCATTCTAGCTTTTGACCGAATGCACAGCAGCTTGTTAACCTTTTTTATAGCTGTCCGAACGGTAAATATCGCGTAATTCTTTCATCAATCGGTCGTTGGCAGTTACGGAACCGGACGCCGAACCTTGGGTTAAATGCTGTTGCCGTTGCAACTGTTTCAATCTTTCGAGTGTCGCCAGACCTTCGGGGGTAATGTCGCAGTCGTTTTTTACATCTTGCTTCCTTAAAAAAACAAAAAACTTGCATTATTTTCTTGCAATGAGTTAAAGAATTGCAACTATGGTTGTGCACTGACTATAGTTGTTAGTGAACTATAGTTAAGTCAATATAGTTAACTCGAAAAACAAATTACGGAGGGGCATCTTCCTCCATGTCATAGTGATCCATGTCGCTATCGCTGTCGTCCAAATCGCTCGTGTGCGCTTCGTTTTTCTAAGACATAAATCAAGTTTTAAAACAAAATCTGTATATGCTAAATCCGTTTTCGTCAAGCAACTTACCACTTCGCTCGTTGGTCCGGGTAATAGTTTGGCCAATTCCGACGGAGGTGTAACGTTGTAGAAATTACACAAATGCGTTATCAATTTGTAAACTTGAGGCAAAATCTTAAAACCAAAAAAAAACCGTGAAATCAATTTCGACACTGTTAACGGGAAAAAAAGGTAACTATAGATCGCTAAGCAAACAACTATAGTCGACGAACACCAATAGATATTGAACAACTACGTCGATCTCTGAACAACTAGTCACTTAGCAACTATAGACAACTATAGTCAATGAACAATAGCAGCCACTGTACAACTATAGTCAATGAAAAACTATAGATGTTGACCGAAAAACTACAGCACTCAACAACTATAGTCAACGTGTAGTCATTACAACATCTGTAGTAATGACTAATCTTCTAAACTTGAGGCAAAGTCATAAACGTCATAACGTGATATCATTTCCGACACATAGTTGTTGTAAAAAAACAAAAAATGCGTCATCTTACGAAGTTATCTATGCTGTCCGTATCGCTTAGCATCGTCAAAACTTGAGTTACGATTAAATCTTCCGATTCGGAAAACCAAACCGGCGGACTCGAAGGATAATTTTCCTAGAGAACGAGAAAAACACGTTAAAAATTTGTTTTAATTTACGTTTCCATTTTTTAACCATTATATTCGCCGTTATGGATATTTTTTGACCCGATGGACACACGAAACGACAGGAAATTTCGTCGACCGTCGACAAAATCATCTGGAAACGTTCGTGATTCGGCGTGAAGAGCCCTTCTAAAAGCCTTAAATCAGCTTTCAATTTATTCAAACAGGCCGCCATAGTTGAATTTATGAACTAATAATCGGTCCGTAATTTTTAATTTTCGTCTTTTTTCGTTTTTACTAAATTCGTCGATTCATCGGAAAAATTTCGCAAGCAAGATGCAAAAAAAATGGCTTGGCGTTCGAATTCGTTCGCTAAACGGATGAAAAGAACTACTTTTCGGTCGTTTTTTCGATTAAAGTTAATTAAAACAAAAATCCGTACGAGCTTTCATTAAATCGGGCTAAATAAAAACTTTTCGACGAATCAAGAATTTAGCAGACAACAAAGCCGGCTAAGTACTAAGTTTAACTTGCAGTAAAATATTGTACCCTGACTTTCACGTAATACAGTACAGCTTTAGCAATGTGAGCTTCATAATCGATTGCTAATCATTTACATTGTTTTTGCAAATGAGGAATTTTGCAAGTTTGTAATGTAACTGCAACTCGATTAAAATTAACAGCCATTTTTGCATTTCCAACTTGCAATGACAATTTCACTATAGCAAGCATGTATTTGTTATTTTTTTCCTTGACTATATTTGGCTAATGACTATGGTTGCTCATTGACTACAATTGTTCTGTGATGTTGGATTTCAGTAATTTTATATTCAGTTATTGATTATATTAGTCTACTATAGCTATAGTTACAGTAGGACTCTAAAAATTTGTTTTTATTGGTTATTTTTGACGTTGATTCTAACTGTACCATTCATTATCCATGAAGAACCTGTCTAACCTGTCTAACCTGTTCTGCACCTTCAATGTTATGAAGCGAGTAAAATCTAATCTAATCTAAGAAGATAAGTCGTTCTTCCTCCATTTATGTTTGTGCCTTATAGTGACAGTTCCAATATAACATATCTACTGTTGATCAGATAGGTTATTTTTAACTTGGCACTGTGCATCGCTGCAATGGTTTACATACTAAGGAAATACAACCTATCTAACGAGTTCCTAAACCTATCCTCACTTTTTCGAACGAATCTGCACTTTTTTTCGACGGCGACTCCCACCATGCTGA
>JAQGBA010001268.1:0-16790 GCA_034698125.1 Prionchulus punctatus | reverse complement strand
CATTTCCAGCACAGAAAAACGAAAGCCTAAAGTCAAAGAACGTTTTCTTGTCAAAGAAGAGTTGCTCTTTCTGTTACTGGTCCCCTTTTTTATTAACCTCAATATTAAACAAGTTATGCATGTCTAAAAACAAAAACGCCAAAAATTTTCAGGTGTATGATTATTTTTTTTGCCCACTGTATTTTCATCAGCTCGGTAAAATAATACACACGCTTTAAAAAAACTAAAAATGACTCGCTTCAGTTGTTTTAGGGGGTGGACTTCGTCTTTATTTACTTCTACATTTCATTCATTCATTCATTCATTCATTTCATTCTTTCATTCTTACGACAGTCACGTTGGAATTTGATGCAAATTTTTTGCCATCACTTCGTCTCGTTACTCTTCTCGACGAGGCGTTCGTTTTCGGTCGATCGAACTGGGAACTGAAACTATTAATAGAATGAAGTGCTCGCTGTTTTTTATGGTGATTTTTTTCGTTAATTTTTATCGTTTCGTTTCTTGCGACGACCCGCCCAAAAATCGCACGGTAGTTCCGATTTCTGACGGCGGCTTCAACGAATCGTTATCCGAGCGAACGGTGCAACTCAAAAAACAAGCCCTCAGAATTATGCTACGTACGGGCATGGACGTGGATCCCGACGTTGAGTTCGTAAGTTTCGACATTTCGCTCTCGTTAAGCGATGATTCTAGAACTCTAAAAGGTGTCTTTCGTTAACTCGAGGTTTTAGACGGTGACGTCATTATTTTTAGGAGGTTGAAAACGACACCCAGCCACTTTGGGGCGATATCCAGGTCACTGAAAGCTTGTACGCGGTTCTTAAAAACAGTTTCGATTTCGAAGAGTTCGAACTGAACAAAACCGGCGCCGATCAAGTCGAACGAATGTCGGCTCCCGATTTCCGAATAATACCGTTCGCCAAATGGACCACCATGCCGATTCCGTACACCGTCCATCGAGTACGAAGTAAGGTAGTTTTCGTAAATGCCGTCCAACTATATTTGAAAAAGTTTTCGTTACTCTTACAGCCCGCGAAATCGCCGCCGTTATCGACGAAGCCGCGGCCGCCATCCAACGAAGTACTTGCCTAAGATTTCAGAAAGTCGGCAACGCGGACGAACCTCACATCGAATTCAACGAAATGAATTTAGCTCAGGGCGCTTGCGCCAATTCACCCATGGGTAAACAAGATAAGAAAAACGTCATCAACATCGCCCCCATCTGCAAAGTACCCGAGTTAAACGGTTACTTCAAATTTCGAACCGGTAATTTGTTATTTTTTTTCTAACCAAGTGGGTCCACGCTATTGTTCACGAAATTCTGCACTCTCTCGGAATCGCCCATACTCAATCGAGGCCGGACGCCGGTCAATATTTGATCTTCTATTGGAACAACATTCGCAAAGATATGGCGCACAATTTCAAGCCTTTCTACTACGGCGTGAGAAATCAAGGACAGTACGATTATGGATCGATCATGCAATATCCGGCGAACGCCGTCAGTTCACTCGATGCGACTACCGGTCGAATCCGAATCCTGTTATCCGTATTTAATTTCAGTTCGCTATCGACAGCAGTCGTGCTACCATGTGGCCGAGGATCGACCCCGAGAAAAATTATCGTCTGATGGGCAGCGCCCAGCGAATGACCGCCGAGGATATTCGTCTTCTCAACAAACTATATTGTAGCGGCGAACAACTAGACAGTAATTGCTTATCCGTAATTTTAGACAGTGGCGTCATCAAATATGTTGTATCCGACGCGAATTAGCGTTTGTCGAGCAATTTAGTTTCTTTCTTCAAATTATTCACGTATTTCAGCCAGTTGCAGCGATTCGAGTAACGGTTGCGAATATTGGAAATCTCAGGGATTTTGCAATCCTCAGTCCGAATACGCCAGCTACGTTCGAGAACGATGCCGTTGGTCTTGCGGCATTTGCCAGCTCGTAAGACTTTTTTCGTTTCTAATCCTATTTATATATCGACTAAAATGCAATTTTCATTTTTTTAGAAAGGGCGAGGGGGTCAGTGTACTGATTCCAACGAGCACTGTCCGGCCTGGGCGAAGAGCGGTTACTGTAATCATTCCAGATACGGCCGATATATGCAGGCAAATTGTCGAGCATCGTGCGGCGTTTGTTGATTCGCATTTTTTATCACACCGTCGATGCACTTCTTTTTTTAATATGTCACGCAAATTTTATTTGTAGTTTTTAAGTTTTAGCGACTTTTTGTTTGTATATTTCGTTTTTGTTTCGTTTCATCCGACGCAACTACAGTAAAATATTGGTTACGACAATGAACCACGAATAAATACGAGAAGTTTTTTTTCTCGCTCGCTGCGAAATCTGACTCGACCGAAAAGTGTTTCGCTACGCTCGTGATACCCGAAGCTATTCCGGTTGACGTCCGACGATAAGAATACATCGCAACAAACTGACTTACAATTACGATGACGATTTTCGAACGTTTGTTGACGATGTCTTATCAAAAATTTGATAACGTTTATTTTGCGTACTCGGCTGTTACGTTTTCGTTCGTAAGATCCGACGAGCGCGTACGCCGATTCGAAAAGTTGCTTATATTTGTACCCTTTATTCATTAGAAAGAAACATGGAAGCCGCACCCAAAAAAGTAAAAAATATTCTTACGATTAATAATGCAGTCCGAAACGAACCATCTTTCATAAATTAAGGATGGGTTGGGATCGCAATTCAAAAAAATGCAATCGATCCAGTCGGATTATTTATCGCGAAAGTTAAGCGCCGAAACGGATTTGTTGAATAAATTTCGGTAATCTAACCATCGGAAGGAAACTGAAAAAAATCATGTTTAGATTTTTGTCGATTTTCAGAAATTATTACAAACAGCGCAGCGCATTGGAGTCTGAATATTCGAAAGTAACTACGCCTTTTTTCGCTTTCAGTGCGAAATTAAAATGTTTCCGCCTTTTTCAGAAATTACAAGGATTATCGCAACAATTTTCTGTTAATAGTAACGTCTGCAACGATTTGGGATTTTCCAACAGGTAAAGCTGTTCATCGATGCATATTTCCATAAATTATTGCTGCAACTGCTTCTCACTTCCGATTCGCAAATCTAGAATTATTGATACGCGGATTCAGTTGGGTATTTAAAAGATGGCGAGCTTAGGCTTCGAGGATTAAGAATTCGTGCGGATTAGAGATAGGTTGTATTCATTTTTTTCAGATCTTTATATCTCGCGTGGAATAGCTACTTGGAAGACAGCGCGAAAATATCTCAACAACATAATAATCTTAGTAAATTTTACGAAGAACGGGTCAACGATTTGTCCAAATATTATTCTTCGAAAGCTGAAACATCCAGAAAGGTTTGTTGTGTTCATTTTGAATTTTTGCTCTCTCAAATTCCATTTATTTTTTTCAGGGCTCGGAACAATTAATGAAATTACATCACGAAATCATGCTTACTGTTACGGACGCCGACAAATATCGCAGGGACTATGTCATCGGACAAAGCACGTTCGAAGGGTTAAAGGTCAAAATTGACAAGTATGAATGCCACGCGGAATCAGATTCAGATTCAAGTTCGTGATTTTCTTAAATCGCTGTTATTTTCAGGTATAACAAACGGAAAACTAGTATACTTTTATCGAAATCGAGTCAAGATATCGAACAAATAAAAGATCAATGTAAATTAATCGAGCAGCAAAAATGCACGGCTAGAAATATGTACATTATTCATCTGAAAAAGTTAGCCGTACAGTACGAAAGGTTTATTACCGTAGATTTCCCGAAATTAATTCGCGTAAGTTTGAAATCAAAATCCTCCCCATTATAATTCAAATGGATCAAATTGTTGCTTTGTTTTTAGGACTTGGAAGAAAACGTTTATCAACAGTTGCAAAATGTTTTATCCACTTGCATTTGCGTTGAATTGGGAGACTTCGACGCAGCGTCGAAAACGCTGCAAGCGATGATGAAAGAAGTTGGCCAAGTAAAACGAATAATCCATCACTATTTTTGCTTACTTTCGTACATTATCGGTGCAGATCTTGTCGGCGGACGAACACAGACAGTGCTTCTACTCGTGTAATCCAGCTCTGAACTGTCCGGTGACTTTGCAATTCGAACCGTGCAATTCGGATCCGATTCGAACTTTAAAAGTATTCGACTGTAACGATTCTGCGCTGTCGACGGAAGCGAGGACTTCGTTCGCCACTTTGATCCGAAGTCAGCGACAAGCCGTCGATTGCGCGGAGAAGTTAGAAAAAGCGAAAAACATGCTCAAATATAATTCGAATTCGAATTTGTCATCAACGAGAAGGGTATCTTAAATTGAAACTTACGACTCGAACTTCGCGAGATCTAATTATGTATTTTTATATAATTTTGAGAAATCGAGCCTTTCGAGCTCGGTGTCGTCGAACGCTTCGAAAAATTTATCCACCCAAATTCAACTTTTGGAAGAATCGCTAAGAAAAGCTGAAACTAACAAAGCCGTCGCGGAAGCAGTTTTGTACGAGCTCCGCTTAGCCGGAGGTAATATAACGGTCTCATTCTCAATTTCATTCGGTACTGTATTCTAATTTTACAGTCAATACGGAAGATCTACCGACGGATGGTTCGTCCGCGCTCTCTTCCAGTTCCAGAGAAAGTAGTCGATTATCTTTGAATTCCTCGGTAAAAAATATCAAATGTAATGTATTTCGAAAAATGATTGCATTTTTGTGCATTTGTAGGAAGTATACGATTCGGTTATAGATTGGAAACCGCAGCGGGGCTTATGCCTCTACTCTTACAAGGTACCAATTTTTTAGAATTAGGAACGACGAGTAATAATTTTAACTTTATTCTTAAGGCCGAGCAGCTCGACGAACTGTCTTTCGGTAAAGGCGATTATCTTACGGTGCTGGAAAATCCCTTCGGAAAAGACTGGTTCAAAGTAGAAAAGGCTTCGTGTTTTACAATTTTGCTCGATCGTCGAAATTTTTAAGGCTCGGAACTCCGCGGGTGATGTCGGATTAGCGCCGAGTAATTACGTAGACTACGACAAAATTGTGAAGCCAGGTTCTAGCGGATCCAACGATTCAGTGTTGAATTCCTCCGAAGTGTTAGTCGAACCCGGTAAGACCGCTTCATATCGGGTATTCCACTTTTTTTATTCGACGAACCCGTTTCAGAATTTTGGTGCGAAGCGCTTTTGGATTATACGGAAGATTCGATAGACGAATTGAGTTTCGTCGACGGAGATTTGATAGGCGTACTGAGTAAAATGCCCAACGGCGTCAACGACGGATGGTGGAAGGGCGTTAAACGAATAACCGGCGAAGAAGGATTGTTTAACTCGATGATGGTGCGACAGTTGAAGCCGCACGAGGTCGATCAAAAGTTGAAACGAGTCGGTTATAACGATAATTAGTTAAAAAGACCTATTCGAACTCGTATTCTGTAACATTTTGGAAGCTGATAGACTAATCAGTTTATTTATTTGAAATTGTGATATTCGTGGACAAAATCGTGGCGGCATCGTTCAATTACTTCAGTTTGAATCTTGAAAATAAAATTTCTACGTAAATTGCGTCTCCGGCATCATTTCCCGATTCATACCGCGAAAAACAATGGCTAAAGCGGATAAATTTGTTTCATCAATAAATCTACAATCGAAAATGAGGTGTATAAGTTTTCCTCTTACCTTTTATTTATTATCAGAATATTACGCTCAGTTTCGCGCCGCCAGCGTCGAGGTGATTGTTGAACGAGACGTAGTATCTAGCGGAGCACCCGTGGGCGAGGAGACCGCCGTACTCGCCGAAACCGTATTTACCGTAGCTGCGCCACCGTCGCCCGTTCGTAATATCGTACCAGTTGTAACCGCAGAGATTCCGGACGTCGGATGCGTAATCGGATTGGTCGCAGCTTGAGACAAATTTGTCACCGAAGGATTCGAACTCGTAACTGAACTGTTAGCTGCAGATTTTAAACTCGAAGCGGAAGCGATCGAGTTTGCCGTTGTACCGCTAGCAGCATTATTGGTAGCAGTTGAAATCGAAACGGCTATGATCGAACCGGTAGTAATTGCGCCGACGGTCGAATTCATTACGGTAGTAAATCCGGTAAATGGAACGAGCGTACCGATTGAATTTGCACCAGAAACGCCACTATTTGTTACGGCCGAATTCGAGCTGACGGCGACTGTAACGGTGTTAGTATTCGCTGGAAGCGAACTAGACGTAGCGCCGTTAGTGCTGCCGGTGCTAGAGATCGAGCCGGCGACTGTCGGGCTCGTTGTAACTGCGGCGTTTGCGTTAGTGACACCCGGATCCGTTACGGCGAAAGCCGAGTTGGTGTTAGAAGGGATCGAGTTGGTCGACGCTGAATTCGCCGCGACGACGATCGAAACCGAATTGGTGACGGCGCTAGCTGAGTTTGTTAAAATTCTGTCGTTCGAACCGGCGGTTGAACCAGATGCAACGACGTTGGAATCAACTTTCGAAGCGGTAGCTGTAATGGTAGACGCGCCGATGGCGGTTTGCGAAGACGCCGCAACGCCGTTCGTGTTAATCGTGGTACCGGTAGCATCGGCTGAAATAGAGAATAAATTTCAATGTTTTTCGATACTAGGGATACTGAACGACGTTTTCGGTTCTTCGAGAAAAAAACGTTATTATTGCTACAGCCGTAGAAAAAGTATTACACGGTTAGTTTGTACGTGCGAAGAAAACAAAAAGACAAAAAGAGGAAAGAGACATTCCCTTTATTAAAAATAATAACTCGCTACGATCAACCTTTTTTTGCAACAATGTTGATGACAAACGTAACAAATTTAATTAACGCATCAAAACTTTCAGTCGAGTTTCACACTTTATTCCATTTGATCACCAAGTACAGCCAGCTGTTTCGAAATCTTAAAGTCTCCGTAGCACCGTCCTCCTCTAACCAATAACTGCCGACGTCCAGTTCACGCACGATGATTTCTTCGGGGATAATTAGAGTACTTTCGTTCGCTCCACGCTGGAACTGAATTGCGATAAATGCTCCGGGTGGAAAAATTCGACAAGGCCACGCAATATTAGCTAACGCGCGCAAATTTTCCTCGCATTTTTCTCGACTGGTCGCCGTCGTATTGATATAAACCGTTATATCGTCGAAGCTATTCGACGATTCGTTTATCATTATTTCGGTAAGATTCGCTTCGAATCGCCAGTCCAAACTCGACATCGGTTCAGTTCGTATCGACGAATCGCCCACCGTAATATTGCATAACCTCGCTAATGCTTCCGACACGTCGACCATCGCGTCAGCTCGCAAAACATCCGAATCGCAAAAGTCGTCTGAATCGATGAAATCTAAGCACATTTACGGCGTAGTGACTGCGATATCAAACGAGCGCCAAAATTTTAACAAATCCACGAAGGTGCGATTAAATTTCAAACAAACGCTGCAGCCGCGGAAACGAGACATACAGTACACCGCTCAGACCGCGAGTTCAAAGTTGAACACGATATACCAGAAAACTTAACTCGGCCGTTACTCATCTACTTTTACCGAGAGAAAAAGAGATGTTCACAAATTCGTACCATTACCATTCGAAGGATTCGTTCGCGAGTTGGTTGCAGGATTAGAAGCGCGGCTAACACCAGATACCGTCGATGCTGATAGACCGGAACTAACCGACGTCGATGATGAGATGCTTGGAATGGAACCGATCCCGCCGACCGTGGTGTTCGTTACTATCGACGTTGCGCCCGAACTAACGGCGCTACCCGCGACGACAGTTTGCGATCCGGCGCTCGCGACAACTGAAAATTTAAGAAAACGAGCTCAGTTTTGTTATTATCAATTTTTGCGCTTCCAAATATTACTGAGATTCGTCGATGTTGCTAGAGATGAAAATCCTGACGAAGTTTGCGATCGCCCGGTAACGACGGTAGACCCACTAACTGGCGTCGCGCCGTCGCCGCCGGCTGCACTCGAAGTCGATGTCGAAACCACGGGGCTCGAATTTGAAGAATTAACATTCGCGGATGATAAATTATTTACATTTTGAGTTGCTGAAAGCAAAGCAAGTTACGTAAGCGTTACGGATTTGAGATTTAGATCCGGATACCCGAGCTAACGGAAGAAATACTTTTCGAGGGCGAACTCGCGCCAGTTAGAGGAATACTCGAAGTAGTTGCAGGCTGATTAGTTGCACCCGATCCAACGACGCTACTCGATATCCGACTGGCCGCAATTGTACCAGCTGAAAGCAAAAATTTTTTAAAAAACATTCAGTTTCGACTCGCGTTCGTCCTTCGAATTACCACTGGTGGACGATGTTAAGTTCACCGCCGTAGAGGACGATTGAACATTGTTCGAATTTGAGCTCGGAGAGTTGCTGCTACCAGCTGCGACGGATGCACCAACATTACTCGAAGCGGTTGTAACAATGGGTGACGTACCGCTTCCTGAAATTTAAATTTTAAGGCTGTAAAGAAAGCGCGACGAAACAACCTGCTCGCATTTACCCGATGTATCGTTGCTTCGCGTTCCCGATGCTTTCGCGCTGGTAACTAGTAGAGGGCTCGTCGTTGAAAGTTGAGTGTTAGCTGAAGAAAAACAGTAGCATTAAATAAGTAAGTTGTGTTGTTCGTTGAATTTCGATCAGAACTACCAGCAATTGCTGTTGTTCGAGTGTTCGCGGCTGTGTTTGAGGCAGTCGCGATATCAGCACTCGAACCCATTGTTGACGAAAGACTAACACCGATCGGACTATTAGCCGGAGCCGATGTTACCGAAGTAGCTACCGAGGAAACCGTCGTGATCGGCTGAATCGCCGAGATGGTCGACGCATCGGTCGCACCCGTACCAATGTTGCTATTGTTTGCGACTGGTATTGTACCGGAGCTGTTGATACCCATTGAAACGCCCTTAGAACTCGTTTGCGTCGCGTTAGCGTTAGTTGTTTCGAAGAATGGTGCGCTCGCTAAATAATTAATCGAGATTCATTTCGATTCTTTTACGCTGACAACTTTTAATGTTTTATTTTACTTCGACGGGATGCTTCGCTGGTGTCTGCGGAACTTAATTTAGCGTTGACTTCGGTCGTTGATCCCGGTTGAGTGTTGCTCGGTACCCCGAAGCGAGTCGTCGTAATGCCGCTTACGCGACTGTCTACGGTAGTCTTCGTTCCGCCGGTCGAGTCCATCGTCAGCGTCGTAAGCTGGACTACGACGCTTTGAATCGTAGAAACGATCTTGACAGCCAACATAGTTGCAGTCGCCGGTGGTTTTGCGGTGACATCAGTTGCGATAGATAATAGTTTCATAGTTGGTGCACCTACAAAACCAAACGGATCTTTTTCGTTTTAGTATTAATTTTACAAATTAACTCGCGCGCAGTTGGGGAAGACGTTCTAAGTAAAAATGCTGTACGCAGTATATAGATACGGGTATACAGTATACGAGTTTTAATTACTCGTTTCAGTCGCTGCTGATTCTGCGCTAAAAGTGGGTTGCACTTGCGAATTTGGCGGACTGGCGCTTCTCTGGCAACAGGAACCTGAAAGGTATCGAGAAAAAAAAATAGAAAATCGCTTTTTAAGACCGAGAAATGGCGACGAACCTAGGTCTACGATCGCGACTATTACGTAAATTGTACAACATAGTTTTGAAAGCATTATAAAAAACTTATTGAATTTTAGTCAGAAATTTTGCGACCGAGTAAACTTCGTTCCAATAACGTTGCAGCGACGAGAAACTTTTTTGCGAAGTCGCAAAAAATAAAATGAAACATTCAATTATATGAACGCGTCAATTTGATCCGGACGTCTAATTAACGCGAATTATCAGAAATTTAGATTAGTAACTCGTAAACGGAGCTCGACTCGGGAAAAATAATAATAAGGTTGCTCTTTCAGCCGTATTACCCGAAGTTTAGACAACTGTATCGAAAAAAACCTTCTAGTATGCGTGCGAACCCACTACCGGCGGAGAAGGTTCGACTCTTATTAAAACTTGGAAGTTGAGTAGAGAAATACGCCTCCTCGTACCATTCGAACGACGGGTTCCTCGAAAAATGATAAATAATTTTTGTAATTATAAGATGGTCGATAATTATCAATTGGAATTTCGCGAAACGAAGACTTCCGAGATGTTTTAAAAAAATCCAATTTTATTCGAGATACATCAAATCTTCATTTATAAATAATGACGCGAATTCTCATACATCGACGGTACTCTAAATCAAACGGCATTCGTCGTAGCTGCTGCAGTTGCGTTGCAATTCAAAGATGTGATATAAGTTCGAGATCTAAAACATTTCCAAATCCGTTAAATACTAATTACGATCGATGAACCGTAATATTACTCGGTAGGATACACGCAATGTGCGGCATTTTTAATTTTAATCGGCTTTACTCCCAATTCGCATTTGACTAGGTCGATGTCACCTTCGAAATGAATATAAAAAAAATTTAGCCAGACTTCACCGGGAAGGTGTTTTTTTACATTACCTTCACACTTTCCGTGATAATTGAAATCTCTCGCGAGATGAATATCCTCCTCTTTCGCGGGTAACGCACAGTCTTGACGCTTAGAACATACATCGTTATAATAAGTGTGTACGCCCCAATAAGTCTGCGGCGGTCCGTCCAAAGTTTTCATGCATATAGCAGTTTTAATGTTATCGCCGCTTTGTTTCTCGTGCGAGTAAGCGCGGCAATTACAATGAATCGACGCACCGTCGACGTAACACGTTCTACCCCAGTGGCAAGAATTCTTGTCGCACATATCTGAAATTCGAGTACGATGCGAGAACTAAGGCGGTAACTTTCGAAAGTTGTTTCGCGACGATTTTTAATCTATCGCTCGATACAACGATCGTATAAAGTTACCTCTGCATTGACACTGTTCAACTTCGGAACCGGTCGGACAATTGCAAGTGTACGACCCGGGTGTATTTTTACAAGTAATACCCGTACCGCATTCGGCGCACGCGTCCATACCCCGAGCGCATTCGTCGATGTCTGAAAAATTAGCTACGAATTATCCTCGGAATACGTGACGAATTATGCGAGATATTTTACCGAAGAAAACTACAGTGCCGTTGTCCCTGACGAAACTACCGTTCTCCCATTTTCTGAATTCGAATCCCTGCTCGGGTAAGCACACGCCCAGCTTCTCGTCGCATTTGCCGTTTTTAGGACAGTCCGAGGTTTTCACGCAGGTCATTACTCCTTTCTTGCAATATTCGTTTCCGCTTTTGTCTATAGCTTTCGTATATCCTTCTTCGCAGTCGCAGATAAACTTGCCGACCAGGTTTATGCAAATAGAGTGAGGACTGAAACAGTTATGCCGCCTTTCGACGCATTCATTTATGTCTAAATGGTGGAAGGAAGATAGAAGAGTAAAAAACGTGGGGAATTATCTTTCGATACCTTCGCAACTATCGCCGCGTTTTTGAAAGCCCGCCCGGCATTCGCATTCGTAGCGGTTGAGTTTGTTTACGCAAACGGCTGTTTTAGCTTCGCAATTTGCGTATCCGTTCTTTTCGGCACAATTGTTTATTTCCGCGCATCGACCGCTCGCGTCACCTTATGAAAGCAAATTTCGTCGATTAGTATCCCCTTTCAGAAATTTCGCGTAATCGTACGTCTATATCCTTCTTCGCATACGCACACGAAGCTTCCTACTGTATTTTCGCATCTTTCGATCGTAATGTTGCAGTTGTGCTTCGATCTGCTCGGATTGCATTCATCAATATCTGCGTACGTATTTAGTTAAAACGAATCGCGGTGCCGGCGGAAATATATTTTTGTTACCGTCGCACGTGTTCGGATCGGTGGTCTGCCCGAACCCGGGTTTACAACGGCAAATGCCCCTAGCGTCGGCCTCGTCGAATATGCAAGTGGTGGTCGCTAAATTGCAAGTATTGTAGCGGACGTCCCGGCAAACGTCGATGGCCTTGCAACTGAGCACGCCGTCGCCGTCGTATCTCGGTTTACAGGTACACGAGAAAGAGCCTACGTTATTGATGCAGTCGGCGTACATGTGACATCTCGGCTGAAGGCACTCATTCACATCTGCGAAATAAAAAGTGACGACGCGTCGAGGAGGAAGAGATGTCGAACGCGGGAAAAATATCGAACTATACCAACGCAAGTAATCCTATCAGCCGGCGGGTTGGTAAAACCAACGTTGCACTGGCACGTGTAACTGCCGATGGTGTTTGCGCAACTGCTGATAAGCAAATTGCACCTATGCTGACGCGGTGGATCGCTGCACTCATCGACGTCTGAAATAGAAACGGGCGTCCGTAAGTAACTAGGATGAGCGCGTACGTAATTTAACTTTACCCGTAACGTGTTTGTTAGTCGTACCGTCTCGCCAGCGGTATCCTCGATTCGGGATACACTGATAGTCTCCTTCCAGGTCGAGGCACGCGGAGGTGGTTTTATCGCAAACGTTAAGTTCGGGTGATAAACATTCGTTAACATCTGCGATAAACAGCCACGGGTTAGCGCGTCGACTATAAAAAAACTTCGGATACTAATCGTTAATACTCGAACAAGTGCCCGGCGCTCCCGTGGGTAAGGCGTTTCGAATTTGAGCGTTCCAACCGTTGAAACAAGTGCAATAATAACTTCCTTGATTATTGACGCAAGTAGCGCGACTGTCGCACACGGCGGTCGTTCCGTTCGAACACTCGTCGTCGTCTACGTAAAATAATAAGAAGAAGGAATTATACCTCGACGGCTCCGACATTCGACGTTAAATAAATTTAACCTAAGCAGTTAATTCCATTTCCGCGGAATCCCGCTTTGCATTTGCAAGTATAGCTTCCGATCGTGTTTTCGCAACTGCCGAAAGAGCTGCATGGTCCGGGAGGTACCGCGCATTCGTTAACATCTGAATCGGTGAACGAGGAAAACAGAACTGCGAAGCTAGATCGCTTAGAAGCGTAACTATGTTACCGGTGCACAAAACTCCGTCGCCCGCGAAACCGACATTGCAGAAACATTTGTTCATCTCGCAGTAACCATTCGGTGAGCACCCCAGTTTGTATTTTGCATCTGTAGTTGCGCAACGATCGACGGGCGAACAGGATTTTAAGGGGTCCCCTTCGTAACCATCCATGCAGTCGCAGCTAAAAGGTAGAAGAGGTAAAAACAGTATCGTCTACAGATAACGAAGATCGAGCTTACACGAAAGAACCTTGCGTGTTTCTGCAGGTCGCCGCTTTTCCGCACGGTGTCGTCGTACACTCGTCTACATCTTCGCAGGTACGGGAATCGAAACGATATCCCTTATCACACGAGCAATTGTAGGTTAGCGGGAAGTCGATACAAAAGCCTCGATGGCACGGCTGGTTTAATCGTTTGCACTGTGAAATAAGCGTGCATTCCACCGTCGGATCTCCTTCGTATCCAGCTTGACAAGAACATTTCGGCATTTTATTAACTACGCCGACTTCGGTGCATATCGCATTTATTCCGCATCTGAGAGTTTGGCAGGATGGGATTTCTAAACATCAACTTTTCGATAACATAATTTCAAACTTCACCGAGTCGATCGCTTACGAAAGCACGTGACCCCGTCGCCGGTGAATCCGGGAAGGCACGTACAAGTGAATGCGCCTGGCGTATTGGAGCAGGTCGCGTAATGGCAACAGTTATCACGGCCGTTAGCGCATTCATCTTCGTCTTAAGTAGAATAAAGTTCCGGATAAAGTACCGTATAACGAATATAAATGAAGTTTTTAAAAGTAATTTTTACCTCGACATTTGACGGGAAACGTGCCCGATATAGGTTCGTATCCACGCTTGCATACGCAAGAGTATGTTCCGGCGTAGTTGCGACAAGTCGAAGTTGTTGTATTACACTGATGCGTATTAGTGGCGCATTCATCGATGTCTACGTAAAAAGTAAAAACGATAGGAGCAAATTGTTACGGGAATAAAAATTAGCACGACGAACCTCGGCACCAATTATTTGCTGCGTCGAATGAGTAGCCTTTATCGCAAACGCATTCGAAACTGCCCGGTGTATTTTTGCATTGTCCATTTTGTCTGCACAGTTCGGGATATTCAGCGCACTCGTTTTCATCTTAACGAAAAAGTGTACTGCACCACATCGATTACGAGCAGTTCGTCGCGAATCCGTCGAGGACTAAAGCGTTCCTATACGGGTCGGCGCTCTTCGCTACCTTCGCATCGATTGTTAACGGATGTGTACGTAAAGCCGCTCGGACATTTGCAACTGTACGATCCTTCTATATTTCGGCAAGTCGCTGTAGCTGGACAAGGTTGAGATAAACATTCGTCGATGTCTGAAATGCGAGAAACCAATAAAAGCTCCTTTCCTAGAGTGTAGCCCTTCGGTTACCCCGACAATGCCTAGTTGTTTCGTTGAATGTGAATCCTTTACGGCAAATGCACGTATAGTAATTGCCCTCCGGAGTAGGGATCTCCAGGTCTTTGCAAGTAGCGAATTGACTCGGGCAATCGTGCATGTTTCGCGAACAAAACGGCACTCCTAATACAAAGTAGTCCGTTAGAGCGAAAGCAACTTAACGACGAAAAGAAAAGGATCACTATCGCAAAAGTTAAACCCATCGCCTTCGTATGGTTTTAAGCAGTTACAGCGGAACGACGTATCTGTTTTGGTGCATTTAGCAAATTTGTGACAGTTGCTAGAGTTGTCCGCGCAAGGATCGATAACTGTAAAACGAAAATCCACCATCATTCACCGAATGGCCGGTTGAATTATTATTACTACTACCTTCACATTTTCGACCGTCCCCTTTATATCCCAGTTTACAAGTACAGTTATAAACGCTGACTGAATTTCGAACGCAAAATGCATTTGGATCGCATTCGGGTGTACAGATTTTTCGTTCTGAAAGAGTGCGATGGAACTAAGTAATCGTCGATAGTTTATACGCTTTACCGTAACAATCGGTGGGTACTCCGCTTCCGTAGAAACCCGGATTGCAAGTACAGTAGTATCCGCCGAACGTATTTTTACATTCGGCGTTAACGTCGCAGATTCTAGAAGGTCTATTCGGCGCGCATTCATCATCGTCGACGCATTCCTTCAGTACACCATCGGGACCTCTGCGAGAAACGAGTCCTTTATTGCAGTCGCAATTGTAGCTTCCTTCGGTGTTAAAGCACGTAGAATATTGCGGACAATTGAACGTGCCCATTTTGCATTCATTCGCATCTGCGATCAGAGATTACATTTTCTCACGGAGGTGTTAAAAGTGCTAAATTGTGCAATGCATATACCAACACATTTTCCGAATTGATCTATATATTGCGGAAACTTGCACATGCACGTGTATCCAGGTACTTTGTTCACGCAAACTTCGTGAACTGGATTGCACGGTTTCGATTCTTCGCACTCATTTATGTCTGCGAAAAAAGTTACGTAAATAGTAATTGTCGAACGAGTAAGGACGTAACGATACCTTCGCAACCTTTCTCGACCATCCTGAAACCTTGCGAACAATTGCAAAAGTAACTGCCGATGGTATTTACGCAAACTCGACGATGCGAACAAATTAATGGTTTCCGACATTCGTCTCGGTCGACGCATTTACCCGCGCCGTCTCTTTCAAAGCCGATATCGCAATCACATCGATGGCCGTCGAATGCATCGACGCAAACTTCGTTCCGACCGCAAAGATTCGGTTTAGTTCTGCACTCTTCCTCCCCTTTAAAGCGAACTTTCTCAGACTGACCCGAATGTCTACGGTTATCGAACTTACGAATGCAAGAAACTGTCGGATCTCCTTTGAATCCCGGGCGGCAGCGGCACAAATTGGAAGCTTCGGACTGTTTCGCGCAAAATGAGTGTTCGACCGGTTCGCAATGTTGCTGTCGACTGCAGAGAACGTCGGCTAAAAAAATACACTGATTTCGGTAATTTTTCCAAAGTTTGTAACGAAGGGTAGAGAAATAGGGTGCACCTTTGCATTTTCCCGAACGCGTAGATATTTGACCCATAGGGCAAATGCATTCGTAAGATCCTACAGTATTTCGGCAAGTGGCTCCGGCGGCGCACGGATTATCTTTGCATTCGTCTTTATCTGAAGCAAAACTCGGATGGAAAAATTTCCACTATCTTTACGAAAGAGCGAGAGCTCAGCGAAATAATGCTCACCCGAGCAACTTTCGTCAGTTTTAACGTAGCCGCGTTTGCATTTGCACGTGAACTGACCGGGAGCAGTATTGTGACACACGGAGTTAGACGGACATTGAGTGGATTGACAATGCTTTCCGTCGTGGTCGCAGCCGCAAGCGTTAACGGGGTCGCACTGATTTCCCCCTTCCGACGGGCGGTGACCCACCGGACAGGTACAACGAACTTCATACCGTTTATCTTTCAAAACTGGCAGGCAACTCGCTGGTTTTTTGCAACCGCCGTCGTCTACGGCGCAAGGATTTGCTAAACAACAGATAATGAGCAAAGTTAACGGATGAAATCTTCCGGAACTTCGACGTGTTACGTAGGCATTTTGAATTGTCGAAATTCGGCAGAAATTTCATCGGGTCGTTGCAAACGCACGTGGGCTTATCACCCAAAACGGTGCAGTGTTGGTTTTCTCCGCATTTATTTTGAACAGCCACGCATTGGTTAACGGCTGGAAATTTTCAAAGTTACACTGTATTATTATTATTATTATTATTATCTCCTATATCACAAGAGGTTCATTGAAAGTTCAATGAAACACTGGGAAACTGATCCGACTCTACAAGGAAAGAACATAGGGAGCGCAAAAGTTCAGAGTGGAATATATCAAGGGGACACAATCTCACCCCTCC
>JAQGBA010001267.1:0-16820 GCA_034698125.1 Prionchulus punctatus | reverse complement strand
TAATCACCCATCACCGATAATCAATGATAATCCTGCACTGGATCCTAATTATGCGCAAGATCCTTATCCAGTACCGATGGCTGCCAGTCAGCTAATAAATCGGCCTAATGATATTCTTATGTCGTCCACGTTACAAGTATTTTCGGACAGTCCGTCTCCTAAATCCGCCGGGCCGTCGTTGCAATTGCAATATTGCAGTCCATTGACATAACGTTGGTTAGCCTTGTTGTTTCGATACCTTGAATTGATGGCAATTTTGTTATGCCATCCGATTTTGTGCCTATTATCAATTAGCAATTATAACGCAGTAAATCCTTTAACTCTCCTGACTTTCTGATATTTTTCGCATGTAGAACTGTTGACTTGGAATATCGTTCATTTGATTTGTAATTATAGCTCCGTCAGTTGTCATATTGGCACTTATAATTCTACCTGTTTCCATGCGACAGTTGTTCATGTACTTTTTATATAATAGATATAATCACTGCGGATTGATGAGCAAGGTGCGTGGAAGCAAAGAAGGTAACTTAAAAATAAGCGAACAGTTTGTACAGAAACTACGGGATCAAATGGACAATGGTCTTGTAGTCATGCAGGCTTGCACTGCAGAGGAGGGAAATGTCCCACTTTCAAAAGTTTAGGACACTGGGACCATAGTGACTGCGCCAAGAAAAAGTTCTTCTGAGGAATTCAAAGACTCACAAGGGAACATACCCATTGGAAGCGCGCCGATTTTTTTCAAACCCGATTGAACTTGTAGAGGACCATCTACTGAGTACGAAATACCCCCATAGTTGCGGTGCATATTCAACCGGAAGTCCGGAAAATCAGGTCAAAGTTCAACATTGCAGTAAAGAAGTAGTGTCCAAACACATATAATTAACATATAGCGTGGTGTGGTGTGGTTTCCTTTCTGTCACGATAAAAGGCCTGCGGTCCGAATCTGGGTGCAAACGAATTTTTTTACTTTTTCCCATGTAGAAAGTGCTCATATGAATTTTTGCATGCTTATGATAACTTTTGCATAAATTCACATAACGTGGAAATTTTCTCTATTTTTTTTGATAAAAAAAGTTTTTTCCTGAGATTTTTCCAGTGAAAAACTGGTCCTAAAATTCACTATATATATATGTATGAAATTCTGCCATGAAATTCGTCATGCTAATTGTATCCTGGACTACGCACATGTCAAAATATTCAACAAGTAAATATAACTAAACTCGAATATGACTTATTAAAAGACGTTCAGGTTCCTTGCGTACAGCAAGCAAGCAAATATCCGTGTCAAGTTCAAATCTTATTCTTGCAAGGAATGCTTCAGTATCAAGTCCACCAACTACTGTAGCAACTGCGACGAATTCGAAAAGTAGCACAGGTTCATCCACAGGGCAAACGACCGTGCCTGCATTGTCACCAAATATCGTTGACCAGGCAGAATTATTTCAACTATTGGGATTAGAAGTAGGTTCTGAGCATAGAATTAAAATTATAAACTAGAGTTTGGCACCAGCACCCCTTGCCATCTACAGAACAATTTAATGTTCACTTAAAGTGTGAACAGAAATAATCCAGTATCGAGCATTCGACCCTTCGATCTAGAGTTTGACTCCTCAGCCAAACAACAGTATTCTTTTTCACATGGTTCTGTGACGAAGCTCAACCTTTACTTTAATTTACATTCCTATTTTTCTTTCTCATGATGACGCCTCGTCGCTGAATCATGATGATTTCGCATTTTAGCTTCATCATTAGACATTGCTCAACCTGAAATCGTAATAGTTTTATGTTAGTTATTGAAATGTAACCCATTGGAGCAGCCGTCTCACTTGTGAGCAAGGCGTCCAACATTTATATTATGCAATTCGGATCCAAGTGCTTTTTCTTTTGTTTTACTTTCAATAAAATACAATTAAATAATTTCATTTATTCAACTTCTCAAGTGACGGGAAATGATTTCTGTCACAGTTCCATACAATTTTTTTAAATTATAGACCAACAAAGATCCAATTTCGCAAGCTGCTTTGCTTCGTGAGGCCCTTCCGTACTTGCTCGCTCAATTGCCCGTGTCAGTTCGTTTCAACTCGAGTTATAACTACAACGAACTTGTACTTCATTGTTCATTTGATGGAATAAAATGCAATATGTAATATGACAAAAAACTAGAAAGCTGAATTACTTTTGTTTGCTGTCTTTTTAGGAATGACTTCGTTGAATGGAACGAACCCGAAAGCGGAAATTGTCTCACGTTTAATCACGCTAATGGAATTCAACACTCAACAGAATTTAGTGGAACCAAACATGGTAAAACAGATGAGTTATCACTATTTTGTTTCTCGGATAATTTGATTAACACTCTCAGGGCTTAGCTTGATATTCAACACCTCTCAATTTGATTACTTGTCAACAACTGAATGTAGTGGATTCTATATATTTATCACTTACAACAACGCTACCATCTTTTTCGACATGCCGCGTTTCAGTTTGCCGCCAAACTATTTCATTGACTTGTCAGTTCAATATGTAAAGGTTTTGACCTGTTACAAAAATTTTGCCTGTTCAAGTAACACTTTAGAGCCGATTGAAACGATTAGAGAGTCCATATGGTAACTGCATTTCTGAAAAACTTCTGAAAATTACTTCTACGATGGTGAATACTCTGCACAAGTAAATTATACGACATTTTTCTGTAATTCATTTTTACTACTGTAATCACTAGGGATGTCTGAAAACTTGTTATCAAAAACAAGTATTAGACAAGTGTGGATGTGGAGATCCCAGTTATTCGTTACCTCCTTCCTTAAATACATTTTAATCAAATTACAATAGTCTAGAATTTGTAGCTATTTTTTGTTTTTAGAGACATGTGTCGATTCTGTTGCCAACTCCAATTACACATCGAACTGTAACTGTAGTCAGCAGTGTTTGGAATGAAATTTTCTCTCAACTTTGACATTGACTAAAGTATGTATTATTCTCTTATTTTTTTCAACGTGTAGTCATTTCAATCAAATTCTTTTTAAACAAGATGAGAAACTATTTGAAGCTAGATGAAACACAGTAATGCTTCCAACAACAAAAACTGGCAACAATTTTCAGAGAACTACTTAGTTACTTTTTAGAAGTGTTGGAGCCATAAACGTGTTTCACAAAAGCATGCTGTATTTCTTGCTGCAGGAACAACCGTCTTACAGTGTAAGTGCGCAATGATAAAAACAAGACCAACAAGTTACAACTTAGTTCGCTTATAGTTTTCATCATTTTACAACGATTTTTCCAATGTTATTGGCAACAATTTGGAAATCGCATTTCACTCGTTGTTTGAAATAATAGGATTGATTTATTTTTTTGTTGCCTCACTGATAGGTTAATCATTTTCACATGAATCTATGCTTGTGGGTGTGACATCATTGTAACCTTTGACACTTTGTCATAAGTTGTATCATGGGTAGGTATATTTTATTATTGTTCGCAATGCTGTAATAAATAAGTAAAACATAAACTTCACGAATGGAAATCAAAACATTTTTTTTCGAGTATCTACTGTCCTATTATTGTACAAATGTTGAACTACGAAATTTAAAAACAAATTTAATTTTAATAAACTGTGATTTTTTTGAAATGTTACACAAAACACATAAAGATTTGCTTCTTTAAACCAAGATCATGCTTTGGGTTTGCAACAAAATTTTCGTTTCAATGACTGCAACTTTTCTTTGTTCTAAAATATATGTGCAACGTTTTTGAATGACACGATAAAATTTCAAGTAGTTTGCATACTTTGCTGTCAGAAAACAATGGAAAATCAGAACATTAGACCCAAGACTAACATTAAATCCGAATGTATATATTGCCAAATCTGGATAATACACAGATGCTAAGCTGGTGAACCGCGCCAAAAATGTGATCGGCAATTTGAACATCAATTATACAAAATTCACCCTTTACGTATAAAAAAATTTACTTTAGTCGTTACAAAAATACACTAAAATAGAAAATATCAAATGTTACCTCGCAACATAGAGCTGCGACTCGTCTGTCAATAAAAATGATTTCGACATTTGAATCCAGCAGCTTCTCGAAGAATAATGCTGGTTGATGCCAAAATGGCGATGGGCACAAATGATACCAAATAGCAAATGTCGCCAAGGTTTACCCAGCAAGAAAACTGCGAACTCAATTTCTTCAAGCAGAAAATTGTGGCCAAGCTGCCAACAGGAATACCTTGAAAACTTCAATATCTGTATTTGTAAAACTGGCTGTGAAGTTGCAGAATTATTCACCGAAACAAATGATAATTGTTAACGTTTTGTTTATAAATCTTTTTGTATAAACTACAGTTATCAATATGCTATACAAGTGCAACGATTCCAAAAGGAAACCAAAGTGACAGACAAAATGGACATCAACACTAAGGGTATTATTTCGCAAAAATTCTACAATTAATTAGTCATTACAAAAAAACTGAGGAAAAATTTAGATTCACCCAACACTGCAAAAAATGCCCGTCAACACAGTGCAAAATTTTTGCGTTGAACGAATCTCAACTCAAGAATTTTGTGTCAAAACACGTTTTACAAAAAATTGGGTTGTTTGAACGCAAGATTCGCGGACAAAAAAAATGTCCCGTGTTTCAACTCAAGAATATTGCGTTGAACGCGCACAGTGCAGAGGCATATGCATATGTTGTTACATGAGGCGACGAGCAGACACCGTTTGAAAATCGCGCGCGCGTAAATAGCAGACTAAAAATGCAATAAACAATATGTATAAGAACAAAAAAAGTGGGTCCGGTATGCAGTTTTGCGGACCCGCGTACCTTTTTAAATTCCCGCCATTAGGTTATAAGCAGTGGTCGCGCCGCTTAAACGGCGAAAACTAATAAATACGCCAAATTCGATTTTGCTAATTTTGAAAGAACGCATTTATTTTGTTCTAAAAAGCGCAAAACCTCGCAAGATTCGTTTTTTAAAATGGCAAACGCAGTAATTTCGGTCAATTTCGGCGCTTGCAGCATTTGTTTGTGAAAGTCGCCCTTTCAAATGTTTTTAGCGCGCGGATCGCGCAACAAACGGCACAAATTATGCTTGCCTTGCGTGGAAAAAATCGTCGAAGAAAGCCGAATTCAACTAGGAACCGCTCGAGAAAGATCGATCGCTTGTCCTTTTTGCCGCGAAAAAACGCCATTGCCCGACGGCGATCCGAATTCACTCGAGACGAAATTCATCGCGGAATTAGTTTGCAAAGATTGTTGCAAGTCGAAAATCATCGAAGAACTGTGGTGGTGCGATTCTTGCGAAAAACAGCTTGCGGGTATATAAATCTGTTAAATCCGTTCGTTTTTTATTTCACTAGCTATTTCTGCATTAATTCGTTTCTGTTTCGACTTTGTATTACTTGAATTCCGACTTGTTCAACGTTTCCGCTGTTATTTTCACTGGCCATGACGTTTTGTTTGTTTTTTTTATAGAGTTTGCGCAATGAAGAGACATTGTCTACACGAATGCGACTTGTGGGAAGATTATGAGGTACCGAAAGAATGTTTGGTGCTGTTCTGCAAATTATCCAGACAACAAGAAAGCGCCGACGATGTCAAGAAAGAAATCGTTGGGTTTTGTTTTGTTTTCTCAAACTGCGAGATATAAGGCACTTGGCATTTTTAGCAGCATCATGGATATCTTCGTGCTTTCTATCATTTTGCCGGATAACTATTCTTTCAAAATCGTATCTTGCGATGGAACAATGGCCCGCTATGTTGATAGCGCCGCAAATAATGAAGTCCTTTGTACACTTTAATTTATAATTTATGCAACAATGTCAGCACTACTTACGTTGCCCTGACATTGTGTACTAGTTCCATTTATTCGCTGTTTAACTTTTCACAGATCGAAGCCAAATTTAAGCGGCTAACAGGAACAAAACTGTGTTCAGTCTGGTATGGAAATTTACACAAGTATTCGTCAAGGATTTTACAGCAGGAGAAGGCGGCCGAGACCGCCACCAACTACGACGACGACCACCCAGACAATGTGAGTTTGTTTGGATGGGATATGCAACTTATCACAGATGTTTACATGTATCTTATCATAACTGTACTACAACGTGTTTTTCTTTTTACTGCTTATTTAGGTTGACAAAAGCAAGCTGCGCGAACAGGTGCTCCTGCTCTTACCGAAACTAGTGAGAGATGAAAGCAAGTAGCTCTTTGTCAGCTACTTTGTAAGTATTCATCATGTACCTTGGATACCTATGCATCTACTGTAGTAGTTTTCTGTAATGAGACACCTTTTTGATGTGGTCTTTATCATTTCAGGACGACAGTTACTCGCAGATACCGACCGACATCAGTCTCCCACATGGCCGGCCACCTCGGCATTTGCAACAACAAATGGTTTGTGATCATTGATGGTCGCGTCATCGTGTCCGACGACGGCTACGACGACATCACCGAGGCATTAATGTTGTTGTTCGGATTACGGATTGTATTATACAATAAACCTAAGCTATCCATCGCGTGTGAGCACGACCTTCGAATTTTTGCAACACACTATTGTTGAACTTCCTGGTTTTGAAAACTTCAGAAAAAAGAAAACTGTTGAAAATTTCATTCAGGCTATTTCTATTTCGTCTTAATCGAAGTGTTTTCTCATTTTGTTTTGTTTTGGTTTTCCATGCTGTATCTGTTTTTCGCATTGTGCATCTATCTGTTGACGGGTGTGTAGTATTCATTAAAGATAACAATCATGACAGAAAATACTTGTTCCTCTTGATTTAGCCAGATGTAAACCTGCATTGGAGAGCATTTACCTACACTGAGCATACAGGGTGTACCAGTTCAACTCAATTCAATTTTTTTGTGTCAAGTTGCCCACATAATGCAATTTTTTTGCATTGTTTCAACGCAATTTTATTGTGTTGTTTCAACCCAATTTTTTTGGATTTTGGGCATGTCACACAGTTACCTCACAAAAATTGGGTTGAAACAATGGAATTTTTTTGCAGTGAAGTAGCAAGAACAAAGCTTGCAACCTGTTCATTAAATGGACTCTCGTCCTCGTGGTTGTCATAAAATCTTCGGTCGCTGAACATTAACATCAAAATGTAAGCAAGTAAAAGCGTAACTTCTTGGCCAGTATGTAAAGATTTTTCAAATGAATATTGTCTGAAAATCTCAGTATGTAGATAAACATTCAAACTAAAGTGCAAGAATCTACTGGACTAATGTCGAGATAACTAACATAGCGGTTACAGTTCTTATGACCCCCGAACAACCAATCAGCTTTTCGATGATCATAGCAGTTCGTAAAGCGTTTGAACTTTTGAAATTCTGTGTTTGGGCAAGTTTTAGCACAGTTCATCAATGTATTGTCGACAGATGTGTATACGCGTTCCACAAATAGTAAATCTCTTTGATAACAATTTGAGTATTCGGTATTTTTCATATCTATGAAGCAAAAAACAATTGCTAAAGTTTTTCACTCTGAGGCAGATTCAACAATATTCTTCAAATAGTCATTCTTTGCTCAAAGTCATAGGCGCTTCCGATTATTGTATCAAATGTGTTTCCACACAGAACTTCACTGTTCCCGGGACACGTCTGGTTGCAAAATGTCTAATATTTCTCCTTCTGCAATAACAATTTGTGCCCTTAGAAAGCGAAAACCCTAAAGTAGTCGGGAAACACACTTGAGCACATCTTTCGGGCTGTTATCCAAAAATCTTTTGTATTCCGTAGTGTAAACTGGGAGCCCACAGTAGTTGAGACATGAGTCAAACTTGTACTGACAATTAACTCCTCCTCAGAACAATAATGCTAAATTACAAAAAAGTTACTAGCCAAAAAAATTGTTCTTAATCATACTAACCAAACAATATTTCGATATGGAAATTAGAATGCTTAAGAGTGACTTCACCAATTTTTGGAACTTTTTGTGTCGATTAAAAAAAAATTAACTTTTCGTAATAAAGTTTTACGATAGCCTATTTGATAGCACATCTTTTTCTGAGTCTGGGACATACAAAGATTTATTTTAAAACTTCTGGACGTCGCTATCTAAAGTTGTGGTACTTGGAATGGAGGTATGTCAAAAAAATGAGCACAAAAATGTAAGAAAAGATGACCCTTGGTCAACCCAGCCTAAATAGTCCATTGATGCTACTGTAAATAATTTCACAGCAATTTCCGGTCAAATCGATGATGCTGAATCGATTGAGACAAGTGAGAACACTCTACGACGCGTTACTGAGGAGCTACGGCCATTTCTGTCGGAATTAGGCTTTCCTTCTATTCAACCTACAATCACTAAAATCGGATTTTCTCGAGTTAGAAAAATAACACCCACCCAATTTTTTGATATGCTGTAGCCCGATGTTTTTTCTACAAGGTGAGTAAGCATTGTCGATTTTGTATGGGCGGTTATTGCTGCACAAGCACATAAAGCAGGAAAAATCGAAAATTCTGAAAAATCGCTATTTTTGAAAAACGTGTGATTTTTATCATAGAAGCACTGATTAGATAACGTACGCTAATTCAACGATGTATATGATAGTATATGGTTCATCGGGTTAGTATAGACTTGCTTGATCGCTTGATAGCTAAATATATCTACAATCATTCATGCGATAACATTGAAAACGGCATGTCCATGACATGTGTTCAGATAAATGACAATGCAAATAAATGTGTTCAGATAAATGAGCATGCAATATAACTACTGGTAGCCATAAGCAATCGATGCACACAGTACTGTCTGTTAGTGTGCTGAACGTCTGTTTTTCTTTTATACCAAATGAGGCTTCAAGTGATCTTGGAATTGCAACCAGACAGCCCAAGTAATGTCTGACGCCATGACTTCACCAGAATCTCTAGCAATCTGGCCAAGTATGGACGAGCCATTGATTGCACTGATTTTCGTAAACAGCCTAATGCTGCTTTTGGAGGTGATTGCACCCTTATTTTTTAGCTAATTATGGATGCGGCGGCGGCGATAACAGGGGGTGATCAAATGTAAGATGGCGCATATTGAAGATAGAAACATCGCAGTGCTTACGAGGAACAGTGCGGTGTGGAACAAAAAAAACGAAATGAAACCAAACGTTTATCCCAAAAAACACTGAACGAAATACATTTGTGGTTGGCCAAGTTTGTAAAGCATGAACCCGCATTCGATAAACGTTGGAAATAAATTTTCATTTTCGTTAGCTGGATGGACTGCAATGCGCAAATGATGGGGAACAAGAGAATACTCGGAACCAGTTGTCACGGGAATCCAATTCCATACTGCCAGTGTAGTCATAACACCAAGCGTAATCAACTTGAAAAAAGCTGGCAGAAAAGCAAAGGCTGCATCATAGAGGTGTAAGTGAAGCCATTTTCAAAATGATGAGCAATCGCTTTGATTTTGTTATTCCTGTCATTCAGATTGTCCGCCTTTGCCATTTCGCGCTGCTGTTGCGCCAAATAAACGGTTCCATGGTTGATAACACGAATACAAGCAGTCGTGTTGAAAGTGCAATGATAGTAATGCTGCTGCTTCAAGAATGAAAATCAGCACCACATATCGATGTAGTGGTAGAATCTCGAAATCACTATTATGTTGTGCAACCATGTCTTCAAAGTTTCGCACTTGATATACAAGCCTCCATGAAAACACTGACGTGAAGCCAATATTTGCCAAGACGATGGAAATTCGGCGGGATATGCACAATCAATGGAATTGTTGTTCTGGTGCATAACTGTAACGAACAACAGCGACAGGAAAATAACCATCGGTAAATGAGTTTTGGCGATTCTATCTGTGGAATCACCAGTTTTCATAGCAAAAATTTTCGACAAGACGAGCTGGATAAAGGGGTACATTGTTGTCGCAGACTCCGCCAAACGCGGCTTGGTGTTCACAAGCACCTTTTGCAAGATTTGTGCCGCTAAAGGATAACAGTTACCATATAGAGAAAGAGTAAAGATTTTCCTTCTCAACGTCAGTCGCTTGGTCGGTCGCTCGACGATCTCCATTTAGGCAGTATATTGAAGAAATATAGCCGGAAAGACTACTGGCTTGATTTGTCCAAAGATACACACTTCTTTATGAAGGATCAGATTGCGGAAAACTTTGCTGCTGTGAGTAAAGGTTAGTTGCACCCATTTCTCAAATTAGGCAATGCTTTTTATGAGATGGAATGTTAGCTAGTCAGGTTCTACTAATTTCCGTGGCAGATGGAAGGTCCAGAAAAATTGTACAATTATCGATTATAGAGCAGCCACCCCTGCACTGCTTTCGGTGCGCCTTACTTGTTATTGTAGCACAGTATATCAAAACATGGTCCACCTAATGCTAAGCATCGCAACCTTTTGATGTTGGCTAACTTTACGACTATGGTGATGCTGACTGTAAGCTCTTATACAAAACAGGGGTGGCTTCCTTGCCCTTCCAAGAGTTCTCTGTGTAAAGTTTGAACGTCACATGTGTACCTTCCTTACTTCCAACAGGCTACTTCGCTAGTTATGGTTAGATCCCTTCCTTTGAGTCGGCGAATCTCCTGAAAATATATTGTTAGCTTACCCAAATATTATTTTTGCCGCCTATTGACTCATTCTTCTGCGAAAAGAAATTTTATTAGCGATTTTTACAGTACTTCGAAATGAAATACCATGAAAGGAAAGGCAGTGTGTTTCGAAGCAGAGCGAACCAATTTTCGGAAGATGTTCAAAAGGATCACTTACATCGCTCAGGAATTTCCAGAATGAAACAGTTCAGCTTCTCCTGGGTGGTTCTCAGATGGTTGCAGAGGTTATTAGGACTCACTATGGTTTATTTGATGGAAAAGATGAAGACTTCGTCATCTGTGATGGACACAAAACGACTGTGTGAGAAAGGCCAGAGGCGATGCGTACGGCAGTTGTAGTATGCCAGAAGAGCTGTCGACACATGGAACGAATGTTCAAAAAGCCACAAAAGCCATTTTCTACAAACATGCGAGAGTGGTTTACAAGGAATTCGGTAAATGAATTCCTGTCGGAAGAGGTAATTCTTGTGCGACACTACTTCTCCTTTATGACTGTATGGTCCTGACGTGAATAGATGGGACACACCAGAAAGGGTTACCATTATTGTATCACAACACTTTTTAGGAACATAAGTGGAAAAGAACTGCTAAAGATAACAAATGAATTTGAACGCAAGCTTGAAGTGGCTACCCATGAAAAGGCTATCGCAGATGCCCAAACCGAGGCAGAAGCAGCGGCGAAAGCTTTAATACGACATCAGCTAGGGCTTCTGATTTATATCCTTTTCATCTACGCGTTCTCAGTAAGCTTCATTGAAGCTGAAATCGGCTATGAAGTTTAGCCATACAGTATTTTAGCAACAGGAATTTGAAGGAATACAACTTTTGTCAGACAAAGAACGCGATAGAACAGTCACCTTTCCACAATTGCTACATGCGAATTCAGATCAAAATCTAATAAATTGCAAGTATCAAAGGATAATCAGAAATAATCTAGAAGAAATAATCAAGAAATAAATAATCAGAATCAATAAAAGTTGACATCATGCACATTGTATAGGAAATGTCTGGCCATCATCTGCGTTAAACAACGATGAGATGATCGCTGGAAGCTGCAGCTGGCGACAATGAGGATCAAGAACTTGAAAGTAGTCAGCATTCGCTTGACGATCAAATGCGTACCAAGGAAGCACAAGCATTCAAATCACCAGGCTATATTCCATCAACGGTTGCAAATTCATTGCAAATTAACCGCCGCGATCAAGAGCAGCAACATTTTCAGAAATTTTCTGAAGTTGCTGGAATTCAGCAATTGAGAATTCGATGACAACCTTTCAACATAATGAACGCCAGAAGCCAAGCCTTCCATATTGCTCAAGCAAAGCAAATGGTTGATGAAGTGATGTGCCGTTTGTTTCCCAGTGCTCTGGAGCAGCTGTGGACTGCTGTGGTTAACCACGAGTTGGACATTAAAGAAACGGAACAAGAGAGCAAGAGCAAGCATTTGATGCAAATAATAGCTGATGTCTATTCTGCGACCACTCATTCAAGTGACAAACAGCAGTTATTATCTTTACTGGCAAATTCTTTGTCATACAGCGAGTGTCAAATGCGTATTGACAGATTGTCAAGGTCAGCCTAGTATTAGAGTCAGTGATAAGGTTTTGTTTAAAAAAAAGTGAAATTAAACTGTTTTTTTTGTTATTTATCATTGTTATTTTTTAGTTTTTTGAGAAAAAAGTAAAATTTGCAGGTTTTTTGAGCGACAAAAAAAAGATGACATTGAATTTGGTTTATTTTTTATAAATGCAAATACAAATAAAAAAATATTACTCTTTACAGTTTTGTAGCCCGAAAAATTCTCTGTCGGAAAATATCAAGCAAAACTTTTTTTAATTTGATTTTGATAGAGAAAAACTCATTGACAAACAAACTAAAAAAAGTTGCAGGTTTTTTGAGCGCTACTGTATGCCTGAACCTGTGGTTGCATTTTACTATGAGCCAGACGTCGAGGAGTGCCCTGTGTCCTACTTGCAAACAACTATGCGAGGAAACTAAATACAAAATACAAATGACTAGCCTTTTGTTGTCACTTGAAGGTTCCCGAATTCAGCAGTGTAAGTTTGGACGAGTTGCATAAGAATTACATGATACTTCAGTTCGCCTCTGTGAGATGTGGGCTTGTATAGTAATACAAAGAACATCTAAATCTGTCTTTGTTCTAGAATTCCTATTGTTGTGATTTCACCTTTCACCTATTCATAGCTTTCCTAACCTTATCTAAAATCCCTATTGTTGCCATTTCACCTCTCACCTATTCATAGCTTTCTTAACCTTTCATAACATAAAGGCTGCTTTCTTGTTTATTTTTTCACACTTCTATTTTGGGTTTTGCAATCTCACCCTCAGATAGCTATAAAACTTAACCTGTTTTGCTTTATGTGCAGTTTTAGGTAAGTTCATGTAATATTAGGCGTAGATTTGCCACGGGAACTTTGCTTCAATTCATATTATATATGTGCTTCGTATTCTTCTGTACTTGTCTGTAATTATTTATTCAATAAATTGGTTTCGGGTTTCCGTTCGTTCCATTACACTACAAGTTACCAGGTACCGGCACCACACCTCAAAGTCAACCGATTCTCAATTCATTTCCAAAGAACAAGCGTTCGACGAAGAAGATTTGGTCGTCTATATTTGCAACAACATCGGCTTGTTTTTATGCATGTCATTTGTTACTATTTTCGAGTTGTTCAATTTGATGGGTCAAGTTCTTGATTTTCTCTGTAAACAATTTTTAAGATGCTACACCTCTTGAAAATGTTGTGCGAAGGTATTGTGGACCGCAGCTTAAGGATGATGTTCCATTAATTAATTTTGTCTCTGTTTCTTTTGTTCATTGTATTTGAATTTGTATTTGTATTTGGTTTTCATGTTTAATGTTCGCTTTTAAATTGACATACCTACTTCATGGCAAATTTATCTAAAATAGTTTATGTTCAATTTCCTACATATTGTAAGTCCAGAGTTTTGGCAAAGATTTAGATTCTGCTTTTTGTTGAAATAAAATGAAGGTTGATGTCGGTTAGTGTCAATTTCGGTGTGCCTGGTGTAACTATAGTACATGTTTGGAATCGACTATAGTCCAGTCAACTTGTCAACTATTGTGCTGCATTTGAAGCCGCTATATTTAGGGTTGGCTCTTGCCCAAGTGTTCCTTTATCTGGAACAAGTGGTTTCTTGGCCCATCGCAGGTGTGGTTACGGTACCTGTTCTGTAAGCTACAGTGTCAAGACAATAAAGGTAGTTGCACCTGTTACATTATTGTATGCAAAAGCAAAATAGCGAGTGAAACACAGTGATAACGATGTTAAAAAAACATATTTTTGAACACTGACATTAAAATACAACGGGGTTGTGTTGTTTCATTTAAAAATAATCATAAAATTCAATCATCATTTCTTTTGATTTCCTACCCTTTTTCGGTAGACTCAGTAGATAGACCACGTACATTGCATCGTCGTAGCCACTGCATGAATCTAATCCCTAAAAGCAAAATATCTCACGAGACATTCGGCAATCACGACCGAAATTGAACTCGACTTACTTTAGTTTGATTAAACAATCGCTGATCGAATTAAGTTTCGTTTGATCGAATTTTCGCATCTAGGAGCCCTTCAGCGATCTGATCGCTGATATCTTGATCCTTGTTTCGTCTCTGTTTAACCCTACAAATATTTTAACGAAAGATTAGTTAGACGACGCGAAATGAAACGTTTTTTACTGTTTTTCGGGCGCCGATCGCGCAATTTTCTTGTCCCTGAAATGAAAAAGACGAACCGCGATTAAAAATCAACTTTTTTTTTAAAAACAAATAACTAAATCGGACCTTCGATGATCTTTCAATCGATCTCACCACAGCTGATCACAATTCCTGGCTTCCTGATCGTCCTTCTTAGCAGCGTGACGAATGCCTGCTCGTTCCTCGCGAGCCTGCTGGGCCATCTTCCTCATTTTCACCTCTTTTTCCTCCTCTTTCTTGCGTTCGAGAGTCGTGCGCATTTCGACGGCTTCTCGAGCCTAAAAACGCAGAATGCCAACAGCACAACGGGGTAAAAATAAAGTTCACTATGAGACTATAGTTGATGACAGACTATAGTTGTTTACGGACTATAGTTGCCATCTTACTGTAATTTCTTCGCAACTATAGTTGATTAGTTCACTTACTTTTCTGTCAGCAATGTACAGCGATTCTGCTAATTCAGCAAAATTCTCGTTAATGTGAATTTGTTGCAAGCCCCCGCCGTCGGCCGCCCACCGCTCGTCCAACGGTATCGTGTACCCTTTGGCGTTTTTCTAATTGGATATGCACGGCGGTATTTTCTACTCCCGTTGCACTTTCACCGTGACCTAAAACGCAAAAAACCTGTACCGGTCAGCCGAATAACAAGTAAAAAAATGACGGGATGTACTTTTCGCGTTGACGAATGCATGACGGGCGCCGGCGGGTTGGGCGACGGCCGAGGTATCTTCTGATTAATTTTAAATTTCGGCGGCTCCGTGGGATCCTGCTGGGCTTCGATCATTCGAATGATTCGCTGATGAGCGCCGCTGTTGAACTGCTGGCCCTGCTGACTGGGAGTATAGCGGATGTAGCGAGCGGGGCCCAGCTTCTCAGCATGTTGTACCGACAGCCGACGGAATTTTCGATTGAGTAATTTTCTCTAATGCTAACCGAGGTCGTTCGGTAATCTTAAAAATGTCTGACGATGAAATTATATTATTATAGTTCCATAGTTTCTAGGCGACTATAGTTGCTGTACGACTGTACAGTAATTCGCATTTGACCATAGATAAAAATGTGTTTCGGAAAAGTTTGGTACGACTGTAGAGCTACTAGACGACAGAGTTTTTGTTTTATATTGAACTTACATCTCTGACTTCTTCTTCGTCGGGCTTCTGCAAAGATTCGTCGCTTTCGTCTATAGTTGCGCCTCGAAGGTCTTTCAGTTTCGAATAAACGATCTAAAAATGATTAGAACCGATAAACTACAACAAATAAAAGATTTTTGTAAAATATCGGGCAAAAATAGGAGACGTCGAAAAACTACAGAAAATAACAGATTTTCGGGCGCTATCGAGCTATTTTCTTACTTATCTTCGTCGTGGCCGTATTTAACGATGGCGACGTACTGGACTTTTCCTTGGGAATCCAACGCCAACGCCAACGTATCGGCGGCTCCTTCGCGATCGCCTCCTTTACCCGCGCCCAACGGGAATTGCGCTATTGGCAATTCGGGAAACGATCCACCGTCGCCATAAACCTAAAGAAATCAGAAATTGCTCGATAGTGACGAGAGCCAACGAGAAAAGTGTCCGGAAAGTTCTAAATTCTTCAGTTCGCGGCGTATAACCTTTCCTTCGAACGTACGCGGCGGTTCTTTCACGGCGCCGACGGCGGCTAGCGAATTTTCGTGCTGCTTCGAATCCAGTCGGAATCGGTCACGGTCGACGGCGACGGAAGAATGCTGAAAAACAAACAAAGGCGGAAATTCAATAACGAGTGTAGCCAGTGCCGAAATTTGCTCGGATATCGTCGGATCAGGAGCCCGCGGATCGCGTTGGAATTTCGTAGACCATAAATCCCGGCTCGGTATTCGTCATTTAAATTATGTCCGACGGATTTCCTCGCTTTCGCTTCATCCACTCGACCGTCGTACCTTCCCGGCTGATTCCCTTCTTACATCCACAAACCACAAGCTAGTTTCGAAAAACGCCCGGATAGCTGCGAGTCCTAGTCGATTTAATGTTTCATTTTCAAATGTCGTCCAATCCGAATCGGACGGACTCGCAGCTCTCCTGACGTAGAAAATGATGGAACGAGCAAAAACCCGCGCTGGACAATCGAAAAAGCTCGATGAAAGATCGCCACGAACGAACTATAGTTGGACAATCCAGCGGAAATATAGACGGTGAACAGCCGAGGCATTCTTGATTTCGACTGGTCAATTTGCACGTTTCGAGATTTCTTCTACAAAAGATAGATAGATGACCAAAAACAATTCTAACCAATTACGCAACGGCAAAATATAAACAATGCGCAATTAATTACTAAAATCCGTAACAGTTCTATACTTTAAACATGTCGGCCAAGTTGCTTTTTTATTCCCGTTTCTGTAAACAACGCAGGACATCACAATTTTCTCAGCAACGTTTTTACAGGAAATTTTTTTTTTTAAGTGATATACAGGGTGTTTCACTAATAAGTACCAACTTTGGTGCACCCTAGCTAAGTAACCGTTGATGACACAAGTGTGAAA
>JAQGBA010001266.1:0-16821 GCA_034698125.1 Prionchulus punctatus | reverse complement strand
GTATCTAGTTATGTATATGCTGCACATGCATTGACAATGACAAAATTGAGTGTTTCATTCATTCATTTCATTCATCAAAATCTTGGATAATTTCAAGCTTTTTTCTAACGAAATTTGACCTCTTTTCGAAATTGACATATTCATAAAAATAAGCAATATGTACGACTTATCGACAGAAAGAAAGAACTGCAAAAATGAGTGCGAGTTCACTTGTGTTATGTTCTGGACTTGACGAGCTGTGTTCTATAGCCAATAATGAAGTGCCTAATAAGAAGGTTTAGACACTGTGTTAAAGTATATAATGTCGGTCGGGACCAGCTGTTTCTGTGTTTAATAACGAGGTGTGTTCTATTACCGAGTACACTATAACGAGGTTCGACTGATTTGTTCCATTTGGACCAAAATTAGCCACACAGCAGACAAGATTCGCAACCTATAGCACATTAGCGGTGAGTCTAAAATATGACCGCCACTGTACAGTACAGTACAATTTAGTTTAAGTTTAAGTTTATTACGTGTTAGCTTCTGAAAGAAAATAACATATTCGAAGAACAAAAAAGAAACAACAAATATGTATATCGAAAAATCAAACAATATCAAATATAAATCACTGGACTTCTACCTTTTTTACGAAATGAACAAACTTGACGATGGAAATCGGAAAAAGCAGCTACAATACAGTTATTTCGCATCGAGATGCCACTTTATCACACTACCCGATCCTCATCGTTCTTCGTACCGAAAAGTTACCGCCCTTATCGACTGGCTGTCGAGTTCGTTTTCGCCAACCCAAAGACTAATTAGAATGTCGCCATCACGGTATCCAAATCACGCAGTACCAAAGTTTTTCTTTCCGCAAATTGGAATTGCGCCGCCCGAAAAACGTACTTTCCGCGTCCAAATCGCAACCATCCAACTGAAATCGTTCGAGATATAATCAATAAACGTCGACGGATCGAGAAACTGTTGAATCTAAATTGTTTTCGAACGATATAGCCGTCGAAATACTATAATAGTCGGCCGGACCACGTAGGGCGTAAAAACGGCGGAGCGAAAATTGCGGCCGACCGACCCGCGCGGTTGCTCGGTTCACACTTACGTACAGTAAGCACAGTATATGCGAAATATTCACGCATAAATTTGGCGAGAGTAATAAACTTTCCGATTAGCTTTTACCGAAAGCCGTCCGAGCGAATTAATTTCGTTTAAAAACCGAGCTTAAAAACAAAGTGTATAGAAAAAAATGAAACGAGTTGCTCGTTCGAAAACCGAAATGGCGGGAAGAAGTTCGTAACGGTGTTCGAGTCGGTCGAATACCACCAGTTCGCGGGTAACTTATTCGGGGACTAGTCTCCCTAACTATAGTTCATCGATGACTACGGTTCGCCGGTAACTATACGGAGTAACGCGACTACGGTCCGGCGCCTATAGTTTTACCGTCCGGCGGCTTATTCTCCCGCGAAACAGTATCGCGCCGTTGCATCGGGCTATAGATATAGGATTTAGTTTTTTCGTTTGTTCAACGAGTGAATGCGTCGTCGAACAAATACATTTTCCCGAGTAAATTCAACCTTCGCCCGAGCGGCGACGACGACGGATTTCCATCGAGGATCGTCGCCTCGTTCAACGCCGGCCGTGCGAATACGGTACGATCGTCGGTCGTTTGGAGAGTGTTCGCTCCGTTCCGTCGACTAGTTCCCATCGAATTTTCAAAAATTGTCGCCGTAGTTGCGCGACCCGTACAATAATTTTGTCTCGTACGATTTTCGTACGTCGTCCACCCGTTTCGACAAAATTTTCTCGCCGTCCAGCGACTTTATCAGTCGATTTATCGCTTTCGTACGTCGGTGAGGTTGAATTTTTTGTTTTTTTCGCCCGTTTAACGCGCCGTTAACGCGTAAAACATTCAATTTACGGGTTTACGACGATTTTCCGGCTTTATTTTATCGTTCTCGGGGTTGTTTTCTTTTATATTTAACGCGCGACGGATGCCGGCGGCGACCAGCTGGCGCTAATCTAATCGACTTACTCGACGATAAAAATTGTACTTTCGACCAACCTCCGGGCGAAATCAATGGCTGGCGCTAAATCGGCGACCGTTTTAAAAAAAGATGTTCGTCGCTTCGCTTTACGTTTTCGTTCCGTCCACCGTACGGCTCGTTTCGTCGGTTTTCGCGTTCACCCCGTCGATCTTTCTCGCCAGTTTCGAGAAACGTTCCATCTCTCGAAATGTTTAATCGAAAAGTGAAGCGACGAATCAACTCGGTCAAGAATTTAATTCATCATCAGGACAGATTCTTCGAGCGTGATGAAACTATAGTTGATAGGAAACTATAGTTGATAGGAAACTATAGTTGCTGGGGGAATGTAGCGACTGTAGTCCTCAACTATCGTCCTCAACTATAATTCTCAACTGTAGTCCTCAACTGTAGTTCTCTATTATTGTCCTCAACTATAGTCCTCAACCATTGTTCTGAACTATAGTCGTCATCTATAGTACTCAACTATAGTTCTCAGCTATAGTCCTCATCTATAGTCCTCATCTATAGTCTTGATCAGTCCTCGACTATGTTCTCTCAACCATTGTATTCATCTATCGTCCTCAACTACAGACCGAACTGTCGTCACTGAACTATTCTCTCCACTCATTCAACTCGCTAATGACGTCACTGTCTACTTTTATCCGTCCGCTACGTCTAGCAATATTTCGAGCGCATTTTCATCACTCGGAACCTCGTTGATCAACAAGTTATCATTCGAAGAAGAAGAAGACGGTGATGATCATATAAGAAAAACTGAACACCTCAATTATGTATACGAGGTTCCGCCTCATCCCTCGGTGTTTTTTTTTCGCTCGCCTCGCTCTCCTCTCCGAGATCCTCGAGCGCGCACCGAGCCTCATTGTAGAGAGGGGACGGCGATTAAACCTCGTCGGTCGGCGTGTTATTTTAATGTTCGTCGTTGGATGCAGTTCGGTCGGTCGGTCGGTCGGTCGGTCGATACGCGTCAGCTTATATCGCTTGATCGTTGGTCGGCGAGGGCGCAAAAATAGTTTGCTTTTCATCGGTACGAGCCGAAAGTCCGATCGTACTGTCGGCGCCGGGGTCGGGGCTTAATTTTCGACCGGTGTCGACGCGTTCTCCGTTAACGAAGGGATTTGTTCGGTCGAGGCGGGAAAAAAACGATAAGACGATCTCGGTGGTGCTCGTTTTCGCGTTGGAAAAGCTAAAAATCTGTTCTATTTCGTTTTCAGCCAGCGAACTATGTAGCGAATCTGAGAAAAATGCCCGAGGACATTCGTCGGCGATTGTTACTACTTTCCTCGTCGGTGTTGGTTTTCATCAACAATTACGATGGAAAATTTGTTTTCGACGACGCCGAGGCCATTGTTAACAACAAGGACGTACACGGAGGCGGAGGAGGAGGAGGAGGAAACTCTCGCGCGTCGGTCTCATGGTGGAATGTAATCGCCAACGATTTCTGGGGAACGCCGTTGACTTCCAACGCGAGTCATAAATCTTGGCGTCCATTGACGACGGCGACCTTCAGGTAACAACGACGAACGTTTGAAAATGCGTCGAGGACGCGTTTTTACAACTTTAGAAACTTTTCAAGTCCGAAATTGAGTCAATTTTGTACAAAAACGAGCAAAAATGTGAAAATTTTAGGAACGGACCTAATTTTCCATTATTATTAAGCCTCTCACCCCACCTGCGCGTACGAGCGATTACAGTACGCCGTACGCTTCGTTAATCCGTCGAGATTAGCTCGATTATTGTTTTTCTAAGTCTCGCGGGACGTTCGTAATCGGCGCCGATCATTGCTTAAAGGATTTGCTCGTTTCGGCTTCGGCGAAGCGAAAAATCAGTCTCGCCGAAGGACTTACGGTCGATCGGTCGGCGCTATTTATTGCTCTATAGTTGAAAAGCCTTCGAGCTTTTACAGTCGGATGGTCGAGGACAAACATCCCTCGCTGCGGCCGAAGGCCGATATTTGTCCTCGGCTAGTGTTTACCCGAGCAAATGCGACGCGCTATAGTTGTTCCAATTGATGGAACTATAGAGCCCTTAGCCGACTGGACCATCTCACCGGCGGGTGATCGAGCGAATTTTAAAATTGATCAGATTTTCAACTTTTAACAGCCCTTTTCGTATCGGAAGCCAACAACTATAGTTTCAACTATAGACGACTCAATTCCGACGAAATTGCTCCGTAACATTAAATGTTTAATCAGTCTCTATTAAATATGAATGTCGATAGGCGAGTCGAACGATTTTGCTCGTTAGCTAGCGAAAAACTCGCTAGCTAGCTAAAAGCTTACGCTAGCGAGTAATCGCTGTTTTTCTGGACGGTGAATAAAAAAGCAACTTTAGGTCGATCAAAAATGCAATTCTCCGAAGTATACCAACGAAATTTCGACTCGGACTTTTCAGCCTCCCCCAGCTCTCTATTACGTTTATGGGCGGAAACCTCATTGGCTAGCATTGATTCTTCGCCAGCTATTTATCATTTGATATCTCTCTTTTTGTTTTACATTCAAAAACGATTTGTCAAAATCGATTTCTCGGAATTCGAGAGAGAGGGGTCCGATAAAAAAATGTGACTTTCTAAATTTGGATGATTACGATCGTCTCGAGTGCTCGATCGTCCGCCGGACACGACGCTAAAGTTGCTTTTCCGCGGGAGAATCGGGCGCCGGGTGGGCATCGATCGAGGAGGCACCGATGCGTAAAAACGACGTTAAAATACTTTACTCCTTTTATGCAATTTTCCAATGAAAAACTTCACACGCTCGGGCTTGTCGACGAAATCGACTGCGACAATTTCGTTACTTCGTTAACGAGCCCGATAAGTAGTCGCCATTTACACGAAATTTAATAGAAAGTCAATTCGTTACGGATTTTATTAAACGGCGGCGCGAATCGCGTCGGATAAACGCGATTTCGCATCCATTTTGCATTTTGTAACGGTCGAAAGTCGTAAAAATCAGTTTGTAACGAAGTTTTCGTCAAAAATGCTCGTTTCACGAGAAAGCGAGGCAATTTCTCGTAACGTTTAACTGCGAAACGCGTATTTTCTCGAAACGGTGATTTCGACGGCTCGAGGCTGCTTTCGAGGGAAATGGATTAGTTTTACTCGTTTCGCTTTTAATTTCATATTTGCTCAAAATCTCAGCCGGGCTTCTTCGTCTCCGTCTTCGTTAGTTCTTCCCGGGGGACCATTTCCTGCTACGGGCGGTCGGACGAAAATGAACTGTCGCAGATGCGTCCCTTCGGCTTTCGCACCGTTTCCGCTTTCGACAGACCGGAAAAGTGTCGGGGCTAGCGTAAGATCGAGTACTATAACGGTTACGCAACGTCGAATGCGAATATAGAAATTGAATGGCGACCTAGGGGACGGGGGATGCGTATACGAGGAGATTGCAAATTGACTGGCCCCTAGAAGAACTATAGGACTATAGTCGCCATCCGCCTAATTGAACCCGTCGCGTAAACGACCCCGACGTCCAATTTAAACAACCCCGTTGGTCGCCGACCGAATAAAAGGTGAATTAGCATATCTACATTTTCATCCGCGAAAGATAAGACGAATATGAATATTGCGACGGACGATCCGGCAAATATAGACATTATGCTCGATCAGACGCGATTGTTTGATCAGTTCGTTCGAATTGCGGCCTGAAAAACGCACGATTTAGCGCAGTTTACAGCCATTTTGCGCTTCGAAGTTGTTTTCATCGAACAATATTCTAAATTTACTTTTAAATACAATAATTAGATTTATGGAAACGCAAAATGGCTGACATTTATAAAATAAACGACTATAAAACAATCTTATCAATTATTCATCGGGACCATTTCCTCATGCCCTCCCCCCGTTGATTATAAATGCGAGGCGCTCGATATAAATCTTCTATTGATGATGATTGGTTTTTTGCAGAATTAACTTTTGGCTGTCGAATCTTAATCCGATTCCGTACCATTTGGTGAATATATTCCTACACGGATTCGTCGTATTGTTATTGTACGAATGTATCGAGCGAGCCCTCGGCTCGTCGACCGAGCGAGAAAAATATCGCGAACGAATTTCATTTTGGTGCAGTTTGATTTTCTCCTTGCATCCGGCGCATACGGAATGCGTAAGTTGCAGCCAAATTGCACTTCGACAGTACAATTCAGCAATTTTCACGATCAGAAATTTGAAAAATATCGAAAATGTTCTTATTGAAGTGCAAAATGGCTGTCGAGTTTATGATTTCACGCATTTAGAATGCGGAAAAACAAATTTATAGCCATTTTGCGCTTCAAAATCTCGATTTTCCGAAGTATTGTCAAAATTTGAAGCGTAAATGGCTGTCGAGTTTTAGGCTGAAAATGAATAAGTTCGCGGAAAATCGTTTGCAGCCATTTTGCGCTTGATAATTTGATTTTTCTCAGTTTCGCTAGAAGAACGTTGCAAATTGAAGCGCAAAATGGCTGCGAAATTGCTTGATTTCAGGTTTCCAGCATCGTCGGACGAAGCGAACTATTGTGCGCCGTGTTTTTTCTCTCGTCGTTCAAATATTATTTATTTTATTTGTCATCTTCGTCGTCGTCACGTAATGAAGACGGTTGGAGATTGAATTTCGATTTCTTGCGCTGCATCGTTTGTTCGACGATGTCCATTCTAAGCAAAGAACAAGGAATAACGTCTTTAGTAATTAAAACCCTCGAGCAAATTTGAAAAAGCCGAACAATTCGCGCTTCATTAATTTTATTTGATTTTCAGGCTGTTTGTTTATTGTACGACGTGCTAATTAATTCCTCGCGAGATCTCGATTTCGTCGTCGAAGCTCTCGGGCGACGGGCTACAGACTCCCTCAACAACAACGATACGGATAAGCGGGCGCCGATTCTGGTACGATTCGGCGAAAATAAAACAAAATTCTAGCTCGGATTCATCCGAAAATGAGCATTTCGCGATTGCTTCGCGGCCATTTTGCACTGGACGATTTTTATAGGGTCCGCCGATCTTAGCGCTGATTCGACGAATTTCTTGTTTATCGGCGATTATGCTAATTCAATTCGCGGCGAGGATGTGGATGATTGGATTCGAGCCACCCGCGTTCACGCCGTCGGATAATCCAGTTTCGTTTCACGCCGATTGGATTATTCGAGTAAATTCGCTTAGATGATGAGAAATTTGTTTTTCGCTCGAATAATCGGTGCATTTTTCTAGATTATTAATTACAATTATTTGTACGCTTTAAACGCTTGGATTTTAATCAATCCGAGCTCGCTATGCTTCGATTATTCGATGGGATGCGTTCCGTTGATCGAATCCGTATTCGATTATCGAATCTTATTTCCCGTATTGTTTTGGATCTGTTTGATTTCAACGATCGCTCATTGTCGCCGGTATAACCGAAGTTTCGAGTCCAAGTAAGAATCTATAGTTCGCTCGTTACTATAGTTGCTCAGCGTCTATAGTTGACCAACGACTATAATCGACCGGTACCTATAGTTGGCTAGCGAACTACAGTCGGTGGCTGATTACAGTAATTTGCTCGTTTTGATTTTCAGGTGCTTGTCTTTGGCGCTGATTTTTCTGATAACGCCCTTCCTGCCGGCGTCCAACTTACTATTTCGAGTTGGATTCGTATTGGCGGAACGTGTACTGTATTTACCGTCCGTCGGTTACTGTATTATGATCGCTTTAACTTTCGAGAAATTACGTGAAACTGTCCGGTCGAAACGTTATTCAGTGCGTCGAATCGCTAATTGAACACGTTTTTCGTTTTAAATCGCTTCATTCGGGCGGTATTTTGTTTTCGTAGGTTTCTGTAAATTTCGCGTTCGTTTTTATCTTGCTGACGTTCTCGGCGAAATCGTTGCATCGAAATCGCGAATGGGCCGACGAGGTCAGTCTGTTCGAGTCTGGCGCTAAGGTCTGTCCGACCAACGCCAAAGTCCATTACAATTTGGGCAAGATTCTCAGCGACTTTGGTTCCAGGCGAGAAGCCGAAATTGCTTACAAAAATGCTTTAAAGTAATAAAAAAGGCGTTATGGCCGCGCCCGAAAACTTCCATTAGATCGATCGATTACTGTAGCGTACTGTAATTCTAGGCTACATCCGAATTACGATCAAGCTATGAACAACCTAGCTAATATTTTTAAAGACGGCGGAAATTTCGACGATGCTGAACATTTATTAGAGAGGGCCGTTGAAATTAGGTGTAATTTTTTGGCTGCTAGCTAAAATTTCGAATTTTGTTCATCGTTTCCATTTTAGGCCTAATTTCGCAGCGGCTTGGATGAATTTGGGTATAGTCAAAGCTGCTTTGAAGAAATATTCGAGTTCGGAACGAAGTTACCTGAATGCGCTCAGATATCGACCGAATTACGCCGATTGCTATTTCAATATGGGAAACTTGGTAAGTCTATTCATAATCCATACTCAGATACTGATTTTTAAGCACGCGGACAACTGTCGGCTGTTTACCTTAAAATCAATATCTGAATCTGGATTAAGAATTTGTACACTTTTATTACAGAAGGACGGTAGTCATTTTGAATTCGTTTTTTAGTATCTGGAAATGGGTAGAGATTCGGAAGCATTGAACGCTTGGGTGAACGCCACCCGGAACAAACCCAATCACGAAAAGGCTTGGATAAATATTATAATCTTATCGGATAATCTGGGAGATACAAACGGCGCTCTACGGTACGGCGCCAGGGCTTTGGCGCACGTAACCGCGGAACCCGGAATATATTTCGCAATGGCCAATTGCTTGGGGAAACTGGACAAGTTCGCCGAATCTGAATATTATTTCGAAAAGGCCATTCAATTGGACGAATCCAACGCCAACTATTATAATAACTTAGGTATTTTTGAACGTTATTCCGATTCGCGAAGCGCAAAATGGCTGTGAAATCTTTGTGTATTTTTAAAGGCGTTTTATATCACCGATGGAAAAAATATTCCGCAGCCGAATCTATGTACTCGAAAGCGATTCAAGCCAATCCGAATCTTGTTCATACGAGAGACCATCTGGCGACTGTTAGAAAACATTTAACAAAGTCCATTAGCCCGGCGGTCGACTGAGAATCGGAATTCGATTACTGCACCAAATACGAATCTGTGATATCAAAATACTTTACTTATGTATTTTTTTTGTAAAAATATAATAAATGTAAATAAAAACGTCTCATCTATTTTGGAGAAAAAAGAATAATAAAAGAGAAATAAAACGTTCAGGTTCAAAAGCGTAAATCGACTTATAACAAATCGCTGTTTCTTCGGTCCAAGTTCGGATGACGATTGTGAAACATTCTTGCGTGTTGTCGAGCGCGGCTAACAGCCGCTTCTCTGCAAGCTCGGCCTAAGCTGAAACAGAAAGTAATCTACAGCAGGTAATTTCAGACATCTAAATAGTACAGTATACCATATCGAGACAGTCCGGTACTGTATAGACAGTTAGTCGATAATAGCTCTCGGATCAGTTCCTAGTCTAGACGGCCCAGTCTACTATATCCAGACAGTCCCCGAAGGCCAGTCGCTACATCTAGTTATCCAGACAGCCCGCAGCCCAGACTATACAGTCAGGGACTAGACAGACAGTTTCTCTAAGAGACTCAGACAGTCCAGTCATTATGTCTAGACAGTCGAGTATCCAGCCCGCAGTATAGACAGTCCAGTTACTCCGTCGAAACAGTCAGACATAATTCCCACGCCAAAAGTGACACTGGAATCCGAGACAATGGCTTACCTGGAACTTCCGATGGGTCTTACGCTCAGCCTAGATGCGTCCAGTTTCTCTATAGCCGCCACCAAATGCGCTCTACCGAAACAGTACGGGTGCATGGTGAACAGCGCCAACTTAATTTCTTTAACCCTCGCCGCGTATATGACCGGATCGATAAGCGATTTGAATACGATAGCCACGTTGGAGAAGAAACCGAGATAAAACAACTGATTTTGTCCGCGACCACCGCGAAACATGTTCAAATCGAATACACAGTTGCGACAAATGAGTAGAAATATTAACACGGACGGCATCCAACCAATAATGAAAGTGCCCGTAATGAGACTCGTGGTAACGGCGGCTGCAATGAAAATTACATTAAGGGCGGTCCGTAATGTTCGCATTCTTCGATAGAGCGAAGGATTCCCCGTCGGAAATGGTTATTGCGCAATCAGCAACAACCGCAGGCTATTATGGGAACCGGGTTATCGTATAATTCTATCCAGTATGAAATTTACATTTTTGGAATATGAGCTAAGATTCTATTTTCGCAAATACCTTTCACGTTAGTAGCTCTCTTCCTCGCGGCGGCCGCGCCGGAGGTTCTACGGTTCCATCTCTTTCTGCGAGTTTTCGCTATGAGCACGAATATTCTCGCGTAGATGATCAGCGTGATGAACAATGAGACGAAGATAGTCGAAGAAACGACGGCTCTGAATTTGAATTGAACGAAGAACGCTACCTCCGTACATTCGGAACTCAGGAAACCTTGATTCGGTACCGCGGTGAAGAAAAGCAAAAATGTCGATGGAGGAATCGACCATACGACGCAGATTAGTATTACGGCTAGCTCTGGCGTCACCATCGATTGATAATGCAACGGTCTGGCTACGCCGGCGTAGTGATTCAAAGCCAACAGAAGTAAATGCAACACTGACGTTATCATGGCGCCCATTCGTACGGCTTCGTAAGCCAGTCCGAAGCAAACTGAATTCTGTAGTTTTATTCGCAGCACGTAGGGCAGGTAACTTTGAAGAACGAAGCTAGCGGCCATAGCGAGGCATACCCAAGCATCGGCCGCGGTTAAGCTAAAATTATAAATCAATGTGAAGCGATGATCCTAAAATATTGCGCGATAATGGTCGATTTCAGCTTTCTTAGAGATTTCCCCATGCGCCATCATCTTTTTCAACCGTAGCGGATGGGGAAACTGCGTGTAATAAGCTTTTACCTTACGCCTGATTCGTGCGATTGTCGATTTACCTCAGAGTGAAGTAAAGCGTCGGAGATGGAGATCTCGTTAAATACCTCGCCGTCATCAGAATGCGGCAATTGGCCAAAACTGACAGCAGGCAAAATGATACCAATACCGGCACACCAATTCGGTACTTTTCGATTTTAGCTATCAAATCAGCCTCGCTGTTGCAACTGACGTTCGACCACGATAAACAATCGCCGTCCAAGGAAGAACTTGGTAGATATGTCGCGTTGTTTTCGGTGTACAGTGGTACAGAGGAACTCGTAGTTCCTGATGAATCCAGCATCACTGAGGAAATTGTAGAGGAACTTCCCTCCAGATGCGAAGACTTGAACTGTTCATTTATTTTTTAGCAATAAGAAAATTTCCTCGGGTTATCTTTCGATGAGGAAAAAAATTTGAAGAGGCATTTAATGAAAGAAAATCGACTCAACTCGGATTCGAGCCGAAGATAATCGTCGTCTAGGGGCCCCTTTTTTCTACGACATCGTCGTCTAATGCAATATTTTCCTCATCGCGTTCGATTTAAAAAATTGAGCAACTTCATCCGGGAAATTATCTCAGATGTTTTTTCTGTCGTCCTCTTCTTATTATTGAACTAGTTTTTTGCTCTTTTTTTCGCCAATCACCCTCTCGACGACGCGTTAATAGGTAACAATTTTCGAATCAAAATTTTTTTACTGTCAAAGTCAACAATTTTTCATTTTATTTTTATTAGTTCCACGTAATAACATTAGCCCCGAAAAAATTCAACAAGCGACAATTGATGTCGATCTTCTTCGCGTCTAGATTTCGAATCATTACTGCAAAGAAAAAACAAATAAAATGGGCTCACTCGATCGTTAATTGTAATTAAGGGGTAGTTTGCATAAATCACACTTAGCGAATGAAAGTCTAGTCGGATGGAATAGTGTCTAGGTCGCGCAATTTGTCTAGACAGCCGAGCCAACGAGGTTCGCAGACGAATGTCTACTAGCAGAGACATTACGTTACTCGACGTCTACGAGGTAGGACAGCGCCGTCTACCATACGCAGACAGTCCGGTCTAGCGGATCTCGAACTGGATGTGGATCTAGATATTATGGCAAACTTACACATTTTTCTTCGGTCAAGCCTGGTTTAACGAGCATAACGACTGGGACATCGTTTTCTCGGAATTCGAGGATAGCTAATTGTCCTTCGGAGGCATTGTCGCTACTACCTAAACGCAAAATAATATTAGAATCGACGAAGTAACTTTTCGTTTTTTAATCGACCTTGATAAAATTGTAAATTCTTGAATCGCTCTTTCGATAGCAACCCCATGACCCATTTTTGCATTTTCGTCTTGAAATTCTTTACTTCATCCTCGCTTTTACCGTCCGCTGTCAATCGATCGACTAATCTTTAAACAAAAAACGCGTTAATAGGAGGGAAATACAGTTCATTAGACACTATAGTTCGTCTAGAACTATAGTTGTTTTACGCAATAAAAACTCGAAATAAACGAGGAAAACGCTGCTGTTAAAAACAAATTCTAAGTGTTAGCCAGTGAACATTGCCGTACTTTTTCATATATTCTTTCACCCAATCTTTGAAGATGGCGGCGTTTTGAAAGATTGGCATTTCGACCAGTTGATGATTGAGGACGATGTCGACACCTTTTTGTACGCTTTCCTCGACGGTTTCTTCGGTTTCGCCGCTCTCCGGATCGCCCGACGGGTTCATTCCGGCGATGACGATGTCGCCTTCCTTGCGTACGACGAACTAAACGAGAAAAAACAAATAAAAATTCCGTTGGAATTTCGACGAATAGAGACCAAAAATCGAAACACTTACTTTACCGGTGAATTCCAAAATGACATCATCGACGACTTTTACCGGAAAAGTGTCGCTGCACAATTCGTCGTCTAAAAAACAAAAAAATCGGTTTAAAAAATAAAAACAAAACCATGTCAAAAACAAAACGAAAATTTCACCGGAGAAAATGTCTTTGTAAATCAACATGATGAAAACGGAACGGGACTAATTAAAACAAAATAACGAAATTAAAAACAGTTGAAAAATCCGCAGATTTTTTATTTTAATTGACAAACGCGCACCTCGATTTGGCGATGACAATTTTTAAAACGAGGAAATTTCGAGATTTTTTTTGCAAGCTTTTTCTGAAGCGTCATACGTTTTGCTATAGGCGGAGCGAAACCTGCTCATCAATCGCCGCGGAGAAATTCATCTAAAGTCGAATCACCGTTGCGGATTCAAAAAGAATACCGTAAGAATGATGTGCATGTACGCAGAAACGAGATTTTGACCCATTTACTCTTTAAAAATGGTCAACTTTGTGTTCTAAACGTGTCTACACCCGGGTGGGCCATTTTGTAAAGTTTAACTGGTAAGCAGATAAATATTGTTTTTTTGAACTTGCGCATCATTCTTATTGTTATCTTTTTGAATGAGCAACAGCGAATAGAATATAAAGATATTGATTTTCGAGCTAACGGTAGATTCAGATAGACAGCAGACCGCTGTCTGTTTCATCCCGCACGCTTAAAAATCAATATCTGAAAACGGGTTGTAAATTTTGACTTCAAAATTTTGAATCTAGCGTCTGTTGTCGTCTTGTCTTAGGGAGTGACGACTAAGAACAATGCACTTTACGTCAAAACAAAAAAAATTGTGTTTTCTACTGCGACTTTTGATTCCAAAAATTCGACTCGAATTCCACGAATTTCAGCTTTGATTTGCGCATTTTTCGATCGTTCGCATGCAAAGTAAACGCGGAATTTTGTTGTTTTTGCGGTAACGGATTCGTAATTTTCACTTTAAACACCGTTAGCGGCGCTTAGAAGCAAAAAAGTTGAACTTTTTTACAATTTAAACGAATAATTTTGAATTAAAATTATGTCGACCGTTTTACGTTCGAGACTTAATCAGCTATCGAAATCGCAAGGATGCACTTTTATGCTTCGTTTTCGATGCGTCAACGCCGAAACGGAAACGTTTCGACAAAATTATCGAAGTTTATCCAGCGGCGTTTTCAGGTGAGATTAAATTCGTATTAGATCTCGCTACTTCGATTAGACGACACGTTTTTGTTTCTTTACGATTCAGAAATGCTTATTTACAAACCGAAAGAACATCGACGCCGTCCGGGCTTGCGTTATTTCGTTATTTTTCGTCCGGTTAGCTTTTTTATACGCAGCACTATAGTTAGACTATAGTTGCATCATTTACTGAGAAACTGCAGTTATTGCGAAACTACAGTTATTTTCCAATGATAGTTGCGTGAATGTAACTGTTTTTTGCTCGTTAGACAGCTTTCCGCATCACAAAAAAGTGCCGTTGCCCGCTTTAAGTCCGACTATGGAAATGGGAACGATAGTCAGTTGGAAGAAGAAGGAAGGCGATAAATTGAGCGAAGGCGATCTTTTATGCGAAATCGAAACCGACAAAGCCACGATGGGATTCGAGACGCCCGAAGAAGGATATTTGGCCAAGGTCATCGTGCCCGAGGGCGCCAAGGACGTGCCGATCGGAAAAGTGAGTAAAAACTTAAATTTTCCCGACGATATTCTTGTTTTTTCTCGAGATTATCGGTCGTTTTTTTTTCTCGTAGTTACTTTGTATTATCGTCGAATCCGAAGGCGACGTGGCGGCGTTTAAAAATTTCACCGAATCCGACGGCCACGCGGAAGCGCCGAAGGCGAAACCTCAGGCGAAGCCGGAAGGACAATCGAAGCCGGCGGTAAGAGACTATGGTTGTCCGGCCGCTGCAGCTGTAGAATGAACTATAGATTAGTTTTATAGGCGTCTCCGCCTCCCGCAGCCGCTCCTCCTCCGCCGCCTCGACCGACGTCCACCCCGCCGTCCGGGCAACGACCCGCGCCCGGCGGACGTCCAGCAGGAGCAACCCCGTACGCGAAAAAATTGGCCGCTGAAAAAGGACTAAATTTACAGGTTAACATTTGATAGGGGAGGGTTCTTTATCGACCTCGTCTAACTTTTTACAAATTTGCAGGCCGTTCAAGGAAGCGGGCCCGGCGGCAGGATTCTAGCCTCGGATATCAGCCAGGCTACACCCGGTGCTGCGCCGGCGCAACCTCGAGCCCCGAGCGCGACAGTTTCGAAACCGTCCGCCGGTGCACCAGCGCCGCCTCCGGCGCCGGTCGTCGTACCCGGAACGCCGTTCACGGATATTCCTTTGAGTAATATCAGAAAAGTAAGGGTATTTCTAGTAGTCTAAGTAAGAGTATTAGAGTATTATCTTTGAGTAATATCAGAAACAGTACCGGGTGGTTTTGATTCGCAGGTCATTGCGAAACGTTTATTAGAATCGAAAACTACGATACCGCATTATTATTTGAGCGTCGATGTGGTTATGGATGAATGTCTAAAGTTAGCAACGGTCTATAGTTGATGATAATCTGTAAAATTGTAGTTCCTGAGTAGAACTATAATCCACGAGGAACTGTAGTTTCGTTAAATTGCAGGTTGCGAGAAAAACTAAACAAATTATTGGAGAAAGACGGAAAGAAACTATCCGTAAACGATTTCGTCGTCAAAGCGTCGGCATTGTCCTGTTTGCGAGTGCCCGAGGCGAACAGCTTTTGGATGGATTCGTTCATTCGTCAAAATCACACGGTCGACGTGTGCGTCGCCGTCACCACCGACGCCGGATTAATCACTCCCATCGTATTTAGTGCTCACGCTAAAGTACTTTTCGTCGACTTTTTGTTAGAAACGTCGACGTCGTCGCTATAGTTGAATTTTTTGCTGTTCAGGGTCTCGTGGCGATAAGCACCGACGTCGCCGATTTAGCCGCTAAAGCGCGCGAAGGTAAATTGCAGCCTCGAGAGTTCCAAGTAAAAACGAATTTCGCGTCTCGTAAACGCTCCGACCGAACGTAATTTTTATTTTTCGATGTTCAGGGCGGAACGTTTACGGTTTCGAACTTGGGCATGTTCGGCGTTAAAAATTTCTCGGCCATAATCAATCCGCCGCAGTCGTGTATATTGGCGGTGGGCGGCAGCGAAAAAAGATTAGCGCCTGATGCGGATAAAGGGTACGATTCGGAGGTTTTAAACGAGAAAATGACGACGGCTAGTGAGATACCGGGGTGCCGTCGGTACCTCGAAGGCTTTCATAGTTTCCTCGTACGTGTGTCCATCCTCGGAAAACGTCTCTACCTTAAACGAAGCCCTACATACGACTGGCTAACGCGCGATTTTTGTTTTTAGGTATAAGGAAACGTCCGTGATGAGCGTTACGCTGAGCTGCGACCATCGAGTTGTGGACGGAGCCGTCGGCGCCCAGTGGCTGAAACAATTTAAACAATTCTTGGAGAAGCCGCACACGATGCTTCTATGATAATAATTAATATAGTCGAGAAGGAAAAAGAGATAAATAAATTAATTTTTTTAGTTGGGAGTTTATTTGTTGTTTTCGTTTGTTTTTTTGTATTTCTCCCGGTTTTCGTTTTTTTCGTTTCGTCTTTTCGCGTCCTTCCTAATTTTTAGACAGTGAGAGTCTGGTCGAAGAGTCTTCTTCGCGGTTTTAGAACAGTACAGCGTCTAGCTAGTGTTTTTGTTTTGTCTGTTACATACGTTTATAAGCAAAAAATATAACCCTAGTCCTTTCTTTGTAATTTTCGATTTACTTACGGCGCGTTTTTGCGATTTACTTTTTACGCCATTTTTGTGTTAGGAAAATTAAATTAATTGAAAAAAGTAAAAAAATTATTGAGATAGTAGAACAAAGCAAAAAAACGAAATACAGTCGACTTCGCTTATAAGCATAGCCTCGGGCCGGCCAAACATTATGCTTATATCCGGAGTATGTTTGTATGCGGAGTTTGCATTA
>JAQGBA010001265.1:0-16831 GCA_034698125.1 Prionchulus punctatus | reverse complement strand
CTTCGAGCACCAACTTGTTTAGGTTGCCCTCCCCGAGGACTTTATATCCATAATACATTTCTATCAACATCATTCTAGCGTTTGGCTCGAGATCATCCCTTCGACCAGGATTATCATTCATCCACAGTTTTATTCGTTCAAAAAGAGTTTCCGACTGAGTTAATATTCGTTTTGTTTTCACGCGATCGCCAGACATTGTTATGTTGGCGAAATATTTCTTGACGAGAAGTGAAACGAATGTAAGCATTTCTTCATCAGCAAAACTACTTTTTACATTCAATCGTGTTACATCTTGTAACAATGGATGCATGCACAACAAAGTGTTGTGCAAATTAATTATTGAATACTGTTTGAGTATGGCGATAGCGGAATGTACCTCTTGTTCATTGGCCATTTCGAAAAACATGTCTGGCTCAATATTTTCACATGATAAGTAAGAGATTGAATTCACAATAAACACCGCTAAAGTTCCGCATTCACTTTTTTCTATTTCATTAATTGCTACAGCCAATGTTATATATGTGACTTGCATCACTTGATTGCCGAAGTCAATGAAAAATTGTTGATTAAGCAACTCGATTTTTTTCTCGTTAAATGTGTTTATGTAATCAGAGATGATGAACTTACTTCCGAAACCAGCCATTTGTTCATTGGATGCATTTATGCATGCACCTGCTAGCTTGATTGCTAGTGGAAAGAAATTTAACATGTGAGCCAGTAGTATGAAGTTTTCTTCTTCTTCTACTACTTCTTCTTCTGATTTATTTTTCAAGAGCTTTCGCTCGAATTCAACAGCATCTTCTAATGTAAACTTGTCCAACTGAAAAACATTGATGGGTCCCCAATTTTGATACCTAGATGTTATTAACATGTAAATTTTATTGTTTGTATCAGGATATATCTCGCTTTTGAAGGGTTCATTGGCATTGTCGAAAACGAAGAGACATTTAAGATTTGAAAATTTTGCATAAACAGCTTTCACAATGATGCTCGTATCTTTTTCTACATCATTTTGATCCTTCGTGCACAATTGCAATTTTTGCGCTAATCGTTGAAAAGAATCTCGCAACGTCCACTCATTTTCAGCATTGATACATACGATATTATTACTGTATTCTCGGCCGTAATGTTGCACGTACATATGCGCCAGTTGCGTCGTACCAATACCTCCACATCCGGCAACTGTTGTGCTTCGTTCACTAATTACTAATTTTTTCCCTTCTAGTCCTGTTTTATCCGCGCTTCGTCGCATCAGCGCGTGAACAGCCATTAGTTCGCTTTTCCTTCCGATACATTCATCCATTGCATCTTGTACATCGAATGTTATCGGTTCTTCGGTTGACTCGGACATTTCTAAAATGTAAAGTTTACAATGTCAATGTGGAACAATTGTACTTGAAATTACAATTTATTTTCACAGTAAACGTTACACATTGTCCTATTGCTGTTTACATGTGGCGCTGAAATTCTGCGGAAAATTGTTTAGCTTCCAACTATGTTCGTTCATGTTCGCTCGGCTGGGTGTGACATTCTAACAAACTCTTAGATCGGCAATCTAACCCACTGGACTGGGTAAATTTCAAAACCATCAATATGTGTCTTCGTAAAAGTTGCAGTCTTACTCGATGCGCCATGAACTCTTCCTCCGTAATTATTAAATGGTGACATGTTCCGGTTTCCCTTAGGCCTAACTGAATCGAGTCATATAATCCAATCCAATTTGCTTCGATACAAATTTGTTGCAATCTTACGAAAATTTCTTCATCTTTTTGTTTGATTAACGAGAATATTGTCTGAAATAAGTGATTGAAAAAGCTAAAAAATTTAATTGTGGTTGTATGGTAGTTGAATTACCAAATACTTTTCTGTAGTAGTTGTCTTGGATAGAACGAGATCGGATTCATCTCGAACGAAATGACTGCTGAAAATGAGTTTCGAAAGCAATATATTCGGCTCAGCGTCCGACTCGACAAATTCAGGCAACAATTTATCCAAAATTTCGTCCAGCTCTTTTTTCATGTTTAAAATTTAGGTTTAGAAGGTAACACAATGCGCGCAACATGAGATGAAAAATAATGATAATAACCAATGTTAACTTTTCATTCTCAAAGTGCTCAAAGTTTAACCTTGTGAAAAATCGTTTGTCTTCTAAAATAATTGATAAGATTGCTCAATAATAACGTTATTCAGACTGAAAATACACGGAGGTAGACTTTCCTCTACACACCATCAAGCGTAAAAATTAATGATAAAATGCGAACTTGACCATTGTGGTGAACCGTAAAGACTATGAAAGTGAATGGTAAAGACTGCATTCCTGTTTTACATACAGTAAAGATTACATTCCTGTTTTATGCATCTATTGTTGATCGATCAGCATCCAAACTTGTTTCAGCAATGAGTGTGCTGGATTTCAATCGCCCCACTAATCTTAAATTTAGAAATGTTCCACGTTATATCCTCTTTCCAGCCGCCGAAGGGCTTCTTTTAAAAAATTTGTTAAAAAACGGCACAACAGTAATTTTATGGGGGAGGGGTCGCCTGGCCCCCACGCCCCCTAGGGCGGACTAACGCCTTAGCCAGGAACGAGGGCTTTGGCTTCAGCTTAGGCTTAACCCGTAGCCAAGGACGAGGACTTTGGTGCCCGGCTGTCTGGCTATGCTAGTACATTGTATATACTTTGTGTTGCTCTTCAGATGCCCGGGCTTACTACTGACGGTGCCATGTTTACACAGAATTATTTGAACGTGGTAGATCATTTAAAACATGTTCGTAATTGTTCCATCAAGCAACTGGAAACATTGGGTTTCCTCGATGAGTTCTGCGCAATCTACCAATATATGTAACTCGGTTATTGGAACAGCTTCCAATGAGAAATTATCCATGAGTGTTTTGAAATACAGTAGTTTACGACGTTGTTTTCAGGAACAAATGACAGTGCACTTAACATTTTTAACTGAAGCGAGCCATAGCAATTCAAATGCAAGAAAAAAATACAATTCAACTTAAGAAAATTTGACAATGACAATACACTAAACTGACCTATGGACCTGAAATTGACCTGACCTGTCAAAATATGTGCAAGACGATTGATCTAAGAATGACCCTAATTTACCTGTGAATTGACCAGTATGACAAATTTACCAGTATGAGGAATTGACTTATGACGAATTAGCTATGAAGAATTGATGCACAGCGAATTAGTGTACGACGATTTGACATAGACCTGTCGTTAGAGGTGCCTACGAGCCGACTTTTTTCGGCTCAAGCCGAGCCTACATAAAATGGTCTCAATTTCAAAAAATTGCTTACATCTCAATGCTAATTTAGCACTATCATAAGTTATAGATAGTAAGCATATGATTTTACTATAGCAGTAAACAATGAATTCTTCACATATTTTGTTTCAAGAAAAGCAACAAGTTCACCGCTTTGGGAGTCAATTGAGAATGGCAAGCAGATACTATGTAACCGGCTTTCAAAAACAACCACTCACACAGCATAGAAGTGACAGAAGACGCAAGTAATATCGTGCCAGCTTGCATAAAATCGGGAATTTTCTTCCTTCGTTGTTCCAAAATTTAACAAGAAAGTCTAACAGGATCTAACAGCTTAGCGACTTCATGACATTTCGTCACAATTAATCTTTGGTGCTTTCTTCCAACTGGTCTGGCTATGGTTTCCAACATAATTCGTTTTATAATGTCAAACTCTGCCAAATATAAGATTCTTTGTCAGATTCGTGAGACAGTTTTTCATCATCAATAGCCCAGTCATTTTCAGCTTTGAGAAACTTTTTCAATTTCAAAACCGACAGCCAAAATTGAGATATCGTGATAACTGTCTGCAGACATTTTTTTAGTCAGCATCTGAAACGGCAGTAAAAATTTGATAAGACTTCTTATTTTTTGATAATCCAAGCCAGAAATTAAATCTTGTCAGTTTTCTTTGCTCAAAATGTCGAGAATCAAATGATAATTCGATAAGACTGATAGCAGCATCGCTAATTGGGAGTTCCATCGAGTTTGAACATCAAGCTTCAAGGAGCAAGGTGGTAAGCTCCTATAGCCAGTTCCACAACGCGTCCTTTCGCGAAAGGGCTCGAAAGGGGCCTTTCAGGGTCGAAAGGGCCCTTTCGAAAGGAACGCCAAAAGTGTCATTCCACAATGCGTCTTTCCGGTTTTCTTTGCACAGTGCCCCTTTCGCCCGCTGAAAGTGGATGCAGCACAAAAAAATATGTCGTGCGCACGAAACGAAACACCGCAAAGCTGTTTCTTTTACATTTAATTTCGTTTAAACGCCAAGTTGAATAGGCATGGAGGTTAAAGCAAAGCATGCACCAGCATTAACAGATAAGCAGCTGCTGCAATTAACTGAATTAATTTATGAAAAAAGAAATGCTATTTTGTGCGAAGACAACAAAGCGTCTGTCGCCAAAAGAAAAGATCAAGCGTGGAAAGAAGTTAGTCAAATTTTATTTCCAGTCGATGTAATTTATAAGTGTCTTTGTACAGGCAGATTTGCAACGCCATGAATGCTAATTCCGACCATGTACGGAAAGTTGACCAATACAAAAAATGTTGGGAAAACGCGCTAACCAAATCTAAGTCAGAGATCAGTGATTACAACAAATCGACATAGTAAGCATAATATTTTTCAAACTTTGCTTGATATTACGAATACAGTTAGTGTTTAGGAAAAAAGGAGGCGGAAAATTTGTCGGCAAACTGTCGATGCTCGCACAGCAAATACAGAAAATTTTTGGCGAAGAAAGCCCCACTTTAACAGGTCATGGAGGATTCGAGTCCGATAATCTGGATCCAGTAGCAGTTCTAAATGAATTGAAATGCACTGTGGCATCGCAGGTGAGCCAAGTTTTTACGCCTGCAGCTGAAGTTCGTGGTGGTCAAGGTACATCGATCCAGTCGTTGCATCGGATGCCAAACGAAACGCCCAGCGATTGTGAAGAGATTTCAGAGCCGGAAGAGGTTCTTGATGAAGCTTTCCATATGAGTTCAGCAACCACATGCAAACGCCGCGAAATACATAAGCAAGTGGATGTACGGCTTGCTGACAATAATAACCAGCCAAACTCAATTGAAACTTATCAAGCAAACTGTGGCAAGACGTTCTCAAAAAGACTACTAAACGCAATAGTAAAACAGTGGTTCTTATATTGTATGAAGGCTATTTCATTGGTCATTTACTGGCTACTGGCCGGCCATACGCACGTTTAATACTCGTTTTCGGTATTCCCTACTAGCACACTACATGGCCCACGCAGTCAGATTTACAACTGGAGGTGGCACCCCGTGAGGTTCCCTTGTAAGTCAGAGATCAGTGATTACAACAAATATTCTTGTTCGTTTTACCAATCCTTCCATTCTTGAGCAAATGTTACAAAGCAACTCAGCTGTCCATGGAATACTATGGAATAGAACCGAAATTATTCACGGATCGAAATATTCACGGTTTTCATGGTTCCAAATTATCCGTGAAAATTTCGATCCGTGAAATGCTCTGTGTAGTATTGTTTTCAAATTTTTTTCATTGAAATAAAATAAAGATCCGTGAAATTTTCAATCCGTGAATAGGTTAAACTCAGTCGTCCGTGAATTTTTCAGTTCTTACAGTATTTATAATCTTATTCATGTATTCACAGCCTGTTTGAGGGATTGCCCCTAGGCAAGGAATCACCATACGAGGTTTTGGCTTGGCGAGCTAACTCGTACACCTACTTTGTTGCGATTCTGATAATAAGTAAGACCTGCGATGATTTTTAAATCGCCCAGCCCGCTCTAAACTTGCGAAAAAACGTTACGAGCATATCATAGCAAGTGTGGTGAACGAGTTCGGTCGACGAATGTCGACGAGATGCAACGAAAATTGTAGAGAATTAAATTTCGTACATCTTATTCTTCACTGAGCCGTGTATCACTTTTAATTCTCGACGGGTGAACGAAAAAGTGTGACGCATCGATCGCATTCCTATACTCTGTCTCAGCTCGTCCAGAGCAGTAACTATAGAAGTCTCCGAAGCTTCATATTTTTTTCAGAGTATCGTGCGGGTTCGCTATCGAAGATATCAGCTCGATGAGTTTTAATGTTATTTTGTTTTACACTTTAAGGTGAGGTCGAAAAAATTCTTTTCAAATTTCAATTTTTAAACATGAAAATCTCAGCAAATACTGCTTGGATTTATTGAGAAAATTTTACATGACGTTGAGCTGAATACAGTAACCATAATTTGTATGATTCGTGGCTTTTACAGAAATATTGTTTCAAGTGTGTGCTCAATTGAAGTGCCGAAAATTCGAAGTTTTTAAGAACATGTGCATATTTCAAGAATATGTCCAATGATCAAATAGAATTACATGTATGATGAAGAGATAGAATACATCGACTGATACGAAAGTTGTAGAGCATGAAATTTTCTGCATTTTGTTGAATATACTCGAATGTGTATGTCTTTCAGGTCTCGAGGAATACATAAAAAAGCGATAAAAACACATGTTTTGCTTTGGTACTGTGTCTTTTGGGAAATATTTTTGTTTTTCAGAACATTTATTGATAGAACCCGGACGGCGCTGTTAAAACGATGGATAGCGAAGTCAGAAAAGAAAACGTAGCATTTTTAAACCACAAAATAGTTGTCTAAATGGATTTGTAAAATAGAAAGAAAACTGCACTTGAAAAGTTTTAAAATTAGTGTAATAATTTTTGAGATCAAAAGGAGTTTGCTATTCCAAATTGCAGATAAAAAAATTAGTTTTTCTCTCATAACACACTTTACATTTTTTACTCAAAGCTCTCTTTAGTTAATTTAACAAAGTTAACACATAGCTTTCCCTTTTCTTTTCATTTTCTTCTTTAGATAACTTGGAATTGGGTTCGTCAGACTTATTTAGAGTTCCAAAAGTAATTTTCTGTGTAAGAATTGATTGTTTTGAAAATTCTTCATCCAGTCACTTTCGGCATTGCAACCTTGTGAAAATGTTTTCAAATCCGAGCCTGTGCTAAAATAAAATGTTTCTAACTTTGTGCAATTTTTGAGTACGAAGGATAAATAGCTGTCTCCTGATAGACCACAGTCCCACATATGAAATCCCTTCAACAGTAACAGTTCAACAGTGGTTCACTGTCGCCTAGCAGACTTTCGCTTTTTGTATAAAAATCATTAAATGTGCAGTGATGTGCAACATCTCAGGTCTTCTTTAATGAATCTGTCACATATTTTGTTTCCATTGTGAAGGTCTCAGTCAGATTTTATTGCTTGCCAAAGAATTTTGTGTTGTGAAGCTCTGCCAAGTTTTGTTGTTTGATTAAGAATTCAGGGTGTTCTTGTGGATTTATTGCAGGTCTCGGTCATTTCATAATGCCTTTACTCGTATTTGAGATGTCTGATGTCGACTCACTGTTATGAGGGACTTCTTAGGGACCAAATTAAACGAAGACCACAAATAGTTTTATTCAGATAGTCTTGTTACCAACTAGTACAAAATCCAAATGAACTCCATTTCTGCAGAGAAACTGGAAGTTTATATAGGGAAGAAAAGTATAGTCAGAAAGGTTGAAGTATAAAAAGAAGTTGTCAGGAATAGTAAGAAATTCTAGGAAGTAGGAATAAATAGGAAAGGTTAGCTGACAAAGAGAATGGAAATAGGCATGAAGGCGAGAATTCGAAGACTGAAAATAAATGTGTAGGTTTGAGAAAGGTGAAAGAGCAAAGTATAGAATTCGAGAACAGACATTAATCATTGTAGAGAAAGTAACCCAATTGCTAATAGTTAAAGAAAACCCAACTGTAACATCACTTAGTCATTATCAGTAAAAGTCGCTGCTATCAGTCAGTTTTCGACCTTTTACCCCAAAAAGTACATAAGTCCCCAATCGATTTTTAGTGATAACTAATTAGTATGACTCCCCATCATGGCGGTATTGCATTAAAAGCTAGTACTCACATGGGTCTGCAACATATATTATAACCACTTCTTTACAACAAATCGCGCGATCTTATGAGAGGATGCAAACTTTCAACTTGAAATATCTCTAACCTCAAAAATGTGACTTATGTACTTTTTGCATGGGGCCCTTCAAATCTTCATTCAAATAAGAAATGTGAAAACGACATAGTATAAACAACTAAACCACCTTTTGGTGATGACAGTATAATCCAATGACGCTGTCTGATAAACCTTTCAACCACAAGTGAAGAATGAGACTTCTTTATCCAAAAATATGCAGAACAATATTCAGCGATTGTTTGATGCACAAAAATTAAATTTTCTTTGTCGCTACTAGATGGTAGAAATAATCCAGCATTTTTTGCAATAAGCATAAATTCCATTGAAATGTGTGGATATTCAATCTCGACATCCTCAATAAAAGAAATTTATGCTGTGCAGCTTGTCCCAGTGACATTAATAAATTGTGATTGTAAAACTCAAATAAATTTTGATTAGAATCGCGATAATGATGGATAGCAAAATTCATAAATTGTTGTATCGCATTGCATATATTTTGATAGCCGATTTCACTTTTAGTAATTCCAAAAAATACAAAAAAATACACCAACAGCCCTACAGTAGTCATGAAAGGTTATGCGCATCGTAGCTGCTAACGGTCACTCAGTGGTCAATAGCTACTACCGATTTGTCAGGCACGCATACCGTAAAGTTCTATCACGATTTGCCTTTCTAAACGTTCTCCGCCGACCTCGGCGACGCATTTGTAAACGCCGGCGTCCTCAATTTTGCTGCTCGTTACGAGCAAATACGACGTGTAAGTTGATCTGTTTGGCTTTCATTCTGAAAACGAAGAGTAAGAAGTTTCATTAAAATACAAAAAACATGCGCTGGCTAGTGAACTATCTGTTTACCGAGCGTGTGGAGCGACGACAACTTCGCCCGTCTTGCCGCTGGCCGGGGTGAACAACCACAAAGGTTTTTGCAGAACGGATTCCTCATCGGGCGGCGAGCTTTTACCGTCGATACTGTACAATTTACATTGGATCAAAAAATTGTTGCCCGTTTTTGGATTGAAGGTGGTTCGATTTGGATTAAGCCATAATTCGACGCCTAGAGTAAATAATAAACATATAAAACGCTGTCTAAACTGTCGCTGTTTAAACCCGCCACTGAAACGAGAGCGCGCGACCCGCCGCCACACAACAGCATGCACGAACTTCTCAAATGAATAATAAGCCGCTCGCCAAGCTCGCGGTCGGCGTTTTTGCGCCGCTCAGGCGGCGTCTGCTGGCTGCTGGCTTGATTCGAAACGATCGTTTTTCACCTTCTTTTCCGGCGCAATTTTCAACTGCTGTGTGGCACGTGAATTCCAAGACTTTTCTGTTTGCATAAGTCTACAAATTTTGATGTAGATTAAACAATAAGTTATCGCCCGAAATCGAGTTGTTCTCACCCATTCTTGTCCATAGGAATCTTGTAGAGAGTTGACGGCTTTTGAATTCCACTCTTCTCGAATGCCCAACAAACGCCTCGGATAAAATCCATTGTCGGCCATGATGACTAGATACGTGAAAAAGCCCGAACTGGCTTGAATCATGCCGATCATACCGTACGCAAGCGAGATGAGTCTGAAAACAAAATAAGATACAGTAAGAAAATTAGAAAGGCCGAAGGTCAGAAAGGCTTTACCGTTCATTGACGAGTTTATCTCGCTCAGGATTTCGCGGCTGTCTTTTCATGATATCCGATTCGGTTTCCTCGTGCCAGTGAAATGGCGGGCAACTGAAAAACAAAATTTTCATCGACTACAAACGAATTAACAGCGCTGAAGATGGATTTGCCAAATCAGTTCCTAAGTCGATGCATAAAATGGTGACGGTTCCCAGCGGCGATGGTATGTCTAACAGGATGAACATCAAAAACGGACTGATCTCAGGAATATTGCTCGTTAGGGTGTAAGCGATGGATTTTTTCAAATTGTCGAATATCAACCGTCCTTCTTCCACTCCAGTGACGATCGACGCGAAGTTGTCGTCTAACAAAATCATGTCAGCAGCCTGCTTGCTCACATCGCTCCCTGCGATGCCCATGGCAACTCCTGAAAACGAAAATCGTGCTTGCAATGGATTTTATACAAATACTTTGATGCAACTACCGACATCGGCCTTTTTCAGTGCAGGCGAATCGTTGACGCCATCGCCGGTTACAGCCACGATCGCCCCCTTTGTCATCCTTCGACGATGATCAGCTTTCGCTGTGGTGATGTTCGAAAACGATTTCGGTGTGATTTCGGTGTGAAACTTGGTCCAAATCGTCAGCTGACATTCCTCGGAGTTCGGTACCATGAACGACGCAGGCGTGCGCCAGTCTAAAATAATTGACCAACGGATAGTCAGTGACCGATTTCTAGCTTTCGAAGGAGCTTTACTTACCTGGGATCAACTTCAGACACTGGCACTCTGGTGCGAATTGCAATGTCTTCTACAGTTTCGTTCCCTTCGCTTATTATGCCGACGCTTTTAGCTGTTGCTTTCGCTGTGATTGGGTGATCGCCAGTAACCATGATTACCTGAAATGGAAAGTCTACATATAATTAACGCAAATCAGAAAAATTATCAATGTACTTTGATTACAGCAGAACGACGTTTCGCTACAGCATCCGGCACAGCGGCTCGGGGAGGATTTATCATTGACATCAAGCCGACGAATCGGAGCTTCGCCAATGGGAAATTTGGATCGTCGGAGTCGAAGGCAAATCCTCGTGGAAATTTGTCTACCGGCAGTTTATAGTCGCAGAAACCTGAAACAACATTTACGTGAGCAATGACCTCGACCATTGTTCATTAATTTACAACTTGCCTAACACTCTTTCACCCAATCCTCCGAGTTCCAAATAAGCTTGATTGAACAACGTCTTCCATTCTTCAGTCATTGGCACTTCTTTCCCGTGGACGAAAATTGTGGAACATCTCTCCAAGATACGTTTGGGCGCTCCTTTCATGACCAACGAGTAACTAAGATCGTTCACGTCGTCAGTTTCATGAATGGAAACCTAAACAATAGCCAGTGAACAATTGTATCGATTTGACTGCACTTTCTTGTAATTTTTCTGACTTGATACTTGTTTGTCGAGTTGAATGGAATTTCGGACACTTTTGGATTTGCCTGACGGATTCGCTAGCGTCGCCGATGCATTCGCGTTTCAGCACAGGAACATCTATCTAAAATGAAGTCCGATCAGAACAAATTGATGGATAAACAATTTCAACGTCGTTTCATGACATCTAGCTAGCTAAAGACAACATCCAGCTCGCTAGGGACATCATTATACTAGCCAGTGATGTCATCTAGATAGCTAGCGACGATCACTAGCTAGGAAGCAAGTAGCGTCATCCTGCAAACAATTTCTGTCATCCAGCTAACCAACCTGGTCCGGCTTGAATTCGGCTCTATTGCATAAAGCTGCAACTCTAGCCAGTGCCAAGAATCCCAGATTATCCTTGTTGTAAGTTGCGGCCGTTTGATCCTCCGACGTATCGGCTTCGACGATTTGATTATCGAACCACATATGCGCACTATCATTCTATATTGAGTCAACATTCCAGTTTTATCGAACAAATCGTGCTTGTAGAACCGAGAGTCTCGACGGCTTCCAAGTTTTTCACCAAACAATTTTAGCTCGCCATGCGTTTGGCAGGCAATGTCAAGCAGACCTACAATGAACAAATGATAAAAAACAAGAAATGTTCTATCTACTTGGTGAACCATGCAGCTTACTGTAACTGTCGCAAGCAATCCTTCAGGGACGTTAGCCACAATGATACCGATTAAAAATATGCATGCTTCCAACCATGTGTAATGCAAAATTAACGCGATTATGAAAAATATCACACCCAAAAACACAGCCACTCCAGTGATAAGATGAATGAAATGCTCGATTTCTCGAGCGATCGGAGTTTCGCCAGAAACGATACCAGATGCCAAATGGGCAATTCTGCTCATTACAGTGCCGCCGCCAGTGTTTACCACGACACATCTGGCATTGCCTAAATTGCAAGGACAGTTGTTAATTTAGTTTTTACTGGCGGTTTTCACGCTAAATGAACTTACCTTCGACGGCGTTAGTTGAAAAGAAAGCTAAATTTTTTTGTTTCAAGCGGATTCTCGTTGGTACATTCCGGACTTCGACTCTGTGGTTCGGCTTCTCCTGTCAGGGAGCTATTGTCAACCTGAATCCAAAAGTTAGCTTGTTACTGTTCTAACGAAGCAACTATAGACAACAGGCTGTAACTATCGATGGCAGGAATCAAATGGGCGACTGTACTTTGAATCCGTGTCCAGATATTATTCGAACATCTGCAGGGATACGATCGCCTCCTTTTATTTCGAGAATATCTCCCCGAACGATTTCTTCTGTCCGTATGGTCGACAATTCGTTGTTGCGTAAGACTTGTGCGTACTGTTATTTGAATTTGAATACGAATACAAAATTGAATAGTTTAGAACCATATTAACACAAATATTACATGAGGAATTATATCCTTGAAAGAATTCTTAATTGCAGAACTTTTGGCCTCTTGATAGTATTGAAAACATCCCGTGATAATGACGATGGTTGCCAAAACTATGCCTAGCCACAACTGAAACGAGCAAAAAGTTAAAAAAGGAAAATTGTTACAGATAATCTCCGAAAGTTACGTTATCTTTCAATGGTTCTTCAGACGAGGCATAATCCACGATGTAAGCGAAGAAACATAAACTTGCCCCGATCCACAAAAGCATGGCAAATGCACCGAATAAATTTTTGCAGAACTTAATCCATTCTGGTGTTTTAGCAGGAGGTGTCAGTGCGTTAGGTCCATTGGCTTCGAGAGTCAAACGAGCCTGTTCCTTGATCAGTCCCTAAGCACAAACCGTAAATTTTATCATTCAACTGACTTGCAAAACCTCAAACGTTTTGCTTACTGTATTTGGATTTGTATGTAGCCTATGGTACAAATCTTCCATTGGTATCATGTGCTCCTCCTGACCTATAGTAAACACCAAAGTACAACAAATTTTGAGACATGAAATTTGTGGTTTCGGTTACCATTTTGACTTATGTTTTAAATCCTCTAGCTCTTTTTTATCCTTGTCCATTTTTCTCCTGTTTTTTGTTCCTTTTAACGACAATTTCCTTTCCATCTTGGTCCTGTTTAGACTGCAAAGGTTGCCTGACTGCTTTCTCTTCGGGTGACAGTCCGCGTTTATCCATGGCACTTGGTGGAGGTTGGGGAGCTGACAGCCAGGTCCAACATAGGGTTGAAAACTCAACCCGAACCCGACCCTAAATTTTTTGCACACGAACCCTAACCCGAACCCTAAGCCCTAATTTTTTTAAAGCTCAACCCTAAACCCGACCCTAAAATTTATGCCTCAAACCCTAACCCAAACCCTAAATCCTAAAAGTTTACAAATTTAACCCAAACCCTACCTAAACCCTAAACCGAAACCCGACCAGAATTTATTCCTGTACTGCATTTAGGGTTCGACTGGTACCAAAATTTAGTCGGTACTGGTACTGGTATCGGTACCACTTTGGTACCGCAGTACTTGGTACTGGTACCAGTACATTTTAAATTTGCAAAGTGATTTTTAATTTGAACCTATTATTGCACAATGTAATAGGCCTGGGTGAGCTTTAATACTAATCGCCATGCAAAAAGCAAGTTCAAGCAAACATAATTTGATCGATTCTAAGTTCAATACATTGAGGACGCTACAAAACTTCACTGCAGTCGCTATTCGCCGACCAAATTTGCTCTTCCTCTTTTTCAATTTCGACATCTGCAGTGCTTTGTTCACTGCGCTCAACACGAGAATCGGCGTCCATATCCAAAACAACGTCTTCGTCCGAAAAAAATCCGACCAATAATCCAACGATTTTCGTCTCATTAAGGAAAAAAATGAATTTAATACCTCGCCGATGCCGTCGGGCGATCCGCAATGACGTTTCATATAATCTTCTTCTTCGAAATCGCATAATCGATCGCTCGACGTCGCGGCGCCGCTGGACACATCGGCTTCGCTGTCGGACATTTCCATACTCCTGAAAAATACTATGAATTCTAAAAGCGTCCGTTGCAGATAATTTGGAAACCGATTTTTGATTCGCTCACCGATCGACAAGTATCTGTGATTTATTTTTAACTAAATTTCCCAATAAATTATTTCCAGACATCAATTGACATTCGCCGCCGGGACGACTTTCGACGATCATCGCTCGCGACCGGGAATTTTGACCCGAATTTCTTCGAGCGTCCGGCGGCGTGTTCCTCGCATTCATTCACGTTGGTTGATGGCGAGCATTCTTCGTCGGAGACAGCCGGTGACGAGTGACGCTACCATTGGGCGCCGACGACATTCGAAATGGAATGTTTTACCATCGGCGATCCGTCTTCAACGGCAATTTCAATCCTTTTAGATCGTTCAATCGCGATGGCATCGAGCCCTTTTACAATTCGTTCGTTTTCGGTCGCTCGTTGACCGGCGAACATTCGGCAGAATCCAACGGTTGATCCGACGAACGTTTCAACGGCGTCGACGTCGATAACGTCGTTGGATCTTCAGACACGTACTGCAACGGCGGTGACGACGACGACGACGCCGTCATGTTGATTTCGTTAATCGTACTCTGTTCGCCGCCGCCTGCATGTAAAATCGGAAAAATTATCGAATCGGCGCTGTCCGCCTTTCGAAGCCCTTTCGCCTGAAAAACGCGCAAAAAGTTACTCGTCGTAATCATTTCCGGTCGAAAAAATTGAAACGTACATCGCATTCGCCTTCGTCGATGTATTTTTGAGATATACTACCTGAAAATCAAATTCTCTACCGTATGAGATAAAAATAAGTCGAATAATACATCGTTTTCTTACTGAAAGTAGGCGATTTTTTCGGACCGACATACTGCCTTTTTGATCTCCGCCGACCAACGTCGAATTTTCTTCCTGTCGTCGCAAATGGGTATTTTTCAAAATGACCAAAGTCCAAATCGATTTTATGACTTTTGAAGTCAAATGCAGGGTTTTAAAAAATGTCCGAAAACGTCTGATACGGTTTATAAAACGAACGAAAGTTTATTTTTTTACCAAATCGTTGTACTCGGACGGTTTCAAAGTTTTTAGCAATCCATGAAAATATATGATTAATTCAGGCTCCATATTTTTAATGACGACCATCAATAAATCTAAAACTTGCCGACTGCAGTGTTTGATCTGAAAAACCAAACACATTTTAAAACGTTTTTCGTCCTCGACGGTCGACCGACGGCGACGTACGTGCGACGTCGACCAAACGCAATCCAATTCGTGTTTCGTTAATTTCTCCCGTAAAGCCAAAAAATTTAATAAAACGTGAGACTGTTTTACTAATTCGACGTGCAAATTCGGCCCGAACACGGTCTGCACGATTTCGTTGGTCTGCAAATAGTTGGTCAGATTTTCGGCAGCGCTGAAAAAAATCGGAGTTGCAGACAGCAGTGAATACATCGCTCACAGTGCAGCCTTTAAATTTGCGCAATATTATTTTATGCAATGCATTTGATACCGAGTTGGTACCGGCTCTATTCGGATACTTCAGTACTTGGTACCCGGTACCAGCTGGTATACCGCGGTACTCAGCACTGGTACCGAGGTAGCAGTCGAACCCTAACTGCATTGTAGTGTATTGTATTTTCAAATTTTTAAATTTTTTTAAAGAGAAAGCGGGCAGATGACAACTAGTAACTTCTTTTTCGTAACATTTCTTTTGTTCACTTATTATTGTAATAACGAATGAACAGCAAATCGGAAACAGTATCAAGCAATAAACGATTTCGCAAATCTGTCACAGTTATCCCAGCGTAACCAAAAACCGATTCTGAAGCAGAGCTTGTGGCAGGAATCGCAAGATACTTGCGAGCAATAGCAGCCAACATTGGATATGTGCCTGCTGCTGTTTTCCACCAATTCAAAATATCTGTAAATCCAACTTGTATAACAGTTTCGGCGAGATATTGATCCAATTCGTTTTTTTATTGCTATCTGTAATTCAAAGGACAAAATTGATTAAAAAAATCGTCCACCGCCACCCAAGAATGCTTCGCTTCCACTGGTAAATTGATATCATTAGTGCTGGCGTCATTAAAATTATTGGATGTTTCACCACCATTCACTCATTGACTAAGTAAATTGTAAGCACGACATTTATCAGTATTAGACACAGAAGGCAACTGCAAGTTTCGAAACGAAGGATGTAAAATCGTTGCTATTCGATGTTCTTGATGAATTTTAAATTTCTTCCTGAAGCTATCCAATAATCTCGTTTTCAACGATTTAATCCAATCTTCATCTTCAGCTGCAGGAGTTAAGGCTGCTGATAATCTTTCGTACATTAAACTGACAACTGGAGCCGTTGGATATTTCGTCGATGTTTTCCAGTTGAAGAATAGCTTCTTTGAAAGGCAATAAAGTAAGTTACTTACATTAAACATACAATTGATCGAGAATTGTTTTATCGATATCTCTGCTATTGGTTTCTGCATCACATTCTAACAAGATCTGTTCAATTTTGTACCATAAATCCAAAACTGATTTGATCATGTCGATTTTAGAGTGCCACCTTGTGTCACAATCAGGTATGATCGCTTTAGATAATAACTAAAAACAATTATTTAGCATTGAATTAAAACACTAAACCTGGTTCCATACTATTTGTAAGTAGTACAATATACCACTCACAGTTTTAATGTGACTTCTTTGAATAAAATTTACTACAGGGTGACCAGAAAGTTCTCATAGTTACTTAACAATGTTTTACTCAGCCATAAATGATAATTAGGATTAGAT
>JAQGBA010001264.1:0-16838 GCA_034698125.1 Prionchulus punctatus | reverse complement strand
ATTGAAATTTAACCGAAAAAGTATTAAAAAAAATCTCAAGTCTTGTTTGCAAACTGCAAATGCAAATTACATTCTTTACCCTGCAAAAATTTAAAACGATTTAGGCTCGAACAGTTAACGTAATTTGCCTGCAAAAGCATTAAAAAAACAAAATTCCTGCGCTAAACAGTGTATACGAAGCATTTGTTTCAATTTAGAACCAAACTTTCTTTAAATACATTTTGCTTGTTTATTTTGTGTCTTTTTCGATAATTTTTTGATTCGATCATTTTTCACAATTTTTTTGTAAAATTTTATTTTGTTTTCGTTCACAAAACAAAAACAATACGAATGTAACTACAAATACAAATTAATAATAATTATATATAGATTTATTTCATTTCGACAACAAAAAACTGTAAAAACAGGTGGAAAACATAAAAAAAAGAAAAATACATTCAAAACGTCTAAAAAAACAAAAAATGAATCGCGGCTGAATAACTTTATGTATATATATAAATAAAAATCATAAATAATTCCATCATTGTTTGCTTAATTTATTATTTCTTTCAAAAACCGACAAACAAACAAACAAAAAAAACGTAACTACAGATTTTCGCCTCGAAAGCGACTAAGAAAAGTTATTTGTTTAGCTTTTTTGGAATGTTAAGGTCAATGCTAACGTACGAAACGAGTAAAAAAAATCATTCTACCGACTTCTCGAAATTAATAATTATGAAATTAATTATGGAACTCAAAAAAACAACAAAAAAACACAAGCGACGACGTTGAAAAAGTATGCCACCTAGTCGAACTTCGTTTCCTGACAAAAAATTTGTTTTTAAATGTACAATTTTTTTAAAAAGAATTTCGTTTTCTGCGTTACAAAAAAGTAGCCACGAATGAATCGGGAATGAAAAGCTCTAGCGAACAAAAACGCACACAAAAAAACAAAAATAAACAGCAAAAAACGACTTAAAACCTGCTCGAAGCGATCGCAAAACGAACTCATATTAGCTAATTATTTGTTAATTTTTTTATTTACACTACCAATTTTACAAGTAAGTCACGTCATTTCAACGAGAATAAAAGAAACGAAAAAACAAATTATTCGTCATTTCAACGCGCGAAACGTGTCGAAAAACGATTCGTAGAAAAAAAACTCTGCTCCTATAGTCGAATACGCTAAGTAAGGCTTATGAAACGAATTTGATCCTTAATGAAACGAAAAACGGACTAAAATTATCGAGAATCGGCAGTTTTCAGGCTCTATTTTACAACGAAACGAGAAAAAAACAACAAGAAATCAGTCGCCGCCGAATTCGAGAATTGGAACGAAAAACGAATTCTCTCGTTTCAGTAGTATTTTGCTTTCGATGGTACGTGCGCATGCGATGGAATGGAACGAAATAAAACGACGATGGAACAATGAAAAAACAAAAAACTGGACCTCATCGGACGACATCGCGTCTCGTTTAATTATCGAAAAAGGCAAAAAAAACAAACAAAACAATTTAAATTAAAAAAGTATCGTTTTAAATTAAAATATCGGTGATTTCGTTTGTGACCACTGAAAATTCGAATTTCGTCACAAATTCTTTGCAAAACTGGAGCAACGTGCCTGAGAACGTTTCATAAAAAATGTGAACCAAAAATTCAACAAAATTCGCTCAAAAAAGATCGAAAAATGTAAACGGACGACGAAACCGAAAATGACACGAATTAGAAACGAAAACGACGCCGCTCGTCATGAAAAACGACGCGATTTGGAAACGAAATCGAGACAATAAGGATCAAAAAAAACTGGAACTATCCGATTTTATAATCTAGAAAAGAAACAAAAAAAACTTAAAAAATATCCTTCTACGCGGAATGAATTTACACGTATGAGAAAAAACTTAGAAAAAAATAAAAAATTCTTTCGTGAACGAAAAAATTGTGCCTCGACAAAGCGTCGACAACGTCGGGAAACGTGCGTCGATTTGGGATGTAGAAAAGAAACAAAAAAAACTTCTCAAGCATTTTAGTCCAAAACAAAAAAAATATGAAGAAATATTGCGGAAAACTTTTCAAAAATCGGACCGGGTTCAATTTTTGCACAAACGATAAGACGATCTAGGAAGATGAACGAATTCTACCGGCGACGAACAAATTTACAAAGAAAAATCGACGAAAACTAATCGTCGCACGACGTTAAACGGTAAAAAAACAACGTATTTCACGCGTTTACCGTTTCGGCTCGTCATTCGACGGCGATGCGATCAAAATGCACTTGAACACTCGTAAAAAAACATTATTTTACAACGAACGATCCGTCAAATCGTTTTTTTTCGTCGAGCGAATAATACACTTTTGCACGTAAACGCACCCGCGGCACGCGAAATAAATAAACATTGTAAGTTTCCAAAAAGCACCTTAATCAATTAAAATAAACACGGAAAACAAGTCGTTCCGGGCAAAAACATGTTCCATCGAAAAAAATCACAAAACATTAAACGTTCGCCGACGACGACCATACTTCGAGAATAACGTCGATCATCGACCGAGAGCACCAATAAAGCGGAAACAACCTGATTTCGTTGGGGTCAAAATGTAAAACGTCGCGCGTTACGTAAATCCACTCCGATAAAGCCATTGAAAAACAACAAATATTATGCTAATTTTTTATGTGAATCCATTTTCGACGTTTTTTTTATAAACAATCGCCGGACATCGCCATCATCGGATTGCCGACGGAATTGCGCGTCGACAGAAGCAGAGGATCGCGTCGGCACGTTATCAACGAATCCAACGATGACGACGACATACAATCGGTTTCCATCGGCGTTTGCGACAAACTACTGCTTCGTCCGCCGCCCGATATCGGGCACGGCGGATTGGCGGGCAGATCGACGCCGGGCGACGGTAAAATTAAATCCAACCAATCCATTTGTTCAGAATTATCAACAGGATTCGAAACTGAAAAATCAAAATCAAAATCACTTATCTCAAGCGTTTAAAAAACAAAAACCGTCGCTGCCCAACGCGTTTAACGAGCAATCGATCGAAACTTACACATGCTGTCCATCGGCGTGACGCGCAATTGCGAATCATTTTTCATTGGACTTCTATCGATCGACGAAAACGAATTCGGCGTCGATATGCATTGAGGCGTCTGTAAAACCGAACCGACGACTCGATATTTGTTTTTCAATTCATAAAACGCGTCCGATTCACGTTTCTTACCAAAGCGACGTCGAAGCAAACGTTGTTAACGCCCACGCAACCGTTGGCGTTCAAAACGCTATCGACGTTGAACCAATCGCTGCTCAACAAATCGGCCATATCCTGCGCGCTGAACGCATTTAAAAACGTCGTCGACGACGTCGCATTGGTCGCTTGCTGTTGCTGATCGACGCCGCGATTCGTTACAACGTTCGTCATCGAGGGCGGCGCCGACGATGGTGGCGGCGACGATTGCTGAAGATCGGCGACGATGTTACCGTTGGCGAATACGTTAACGCCGTGCGGCGCTGAAAGACGAAAAAATTCCAGAATGAATTAATCGTTACGATTTTCGAAATCAGCTGTTCGTCTAACGACGTTCGTTTAATTTTTCAAACCGCATTTGAAAAGTAAAGTAAAAACGTGAAAATAAAAAAACAACTGTTCGTTCACGAAATTTGACCGAATGAAACAAAAGGCGAACTCGTTTTACGCTCGCAAAAACGTCAAACATACCCCCGTTATTTCGCAAAACTTCCATCAAATCGTCGAACGCCTCGTTTTTCGTGTAAGTAAAAGACGCGTCTGTTGCGTTCGTCGCCGTCGTCGACGCCAATTGATTATGATCAAAATTAAACAATTGTCGTAAATTTCCGCCGCCGACGTTGCCGTTATTCTCGTTTCCATTTTCCATTACCTGCATAAACAAAAAAAACTGAAAGCACGATACGTTTTTCGACTCGAAATGCACCGTCGGACGATGAAAATACGTCGTTCGGCGAATCGAACAGAGTAAAAAACAGAATCTTCGGGTAAAAAATCGAAGCTAGTTTCGTTTCGTTCGTCAACGACGACGTAATAAAATCTTAATGAAATTTTCAATCGTAGCTCACCAACGTCGATCGTTGAGGCATAATTTGATCGCAGCCGGGCAACGCCGCCGACGGCGATATTTCGGTATGATTATTCGACGAATCGACGAGGACGAACGACGGTTTACGATCGGAACAAACGGCGTCGTCCGTCATTTCGTCGCCGACGTTCGTTGATGATTTCACTGTCGTCGCCGTCGCTTTGGTTGCGTAATCGAGCACCGTACGAAATATTTCCTCCATATCAATCGGCACGCCCGTCGACGATTTCGACGACGCGTTAGTTTTCGACGCCGTCGATGCGGCGGCGTTTGAATTATTGTTGGAACTAAAAAAGTCGCCGTTAGTTTCGAAAAATAGGAAAAAAGTAAACGCAATTTCGTTCTAACTGATTCGAATGTTGTAGTGACGATTTTTTCATCGAACCGCCGCCGGCGTTTTTCGCTTTCGTCGTCGATTCGCCGTTGACGCTCGAACTGCTGTGCTTTTTTGACGTAACGTGTTTCGGTGACGATTGAGCCGAACTGGACGAAAAAACGGTGGCATTCTGGCAAGCGCCGGACGACGGCGCAGACGCAACCGGCGAAGCCGCCACAGCGACGTCGACGCAACCGTTCGACGAACGACTCTCGTTCTTTGGCGGTGATTTTTCCATTTGTTCTTCCGTCGTCGTCGTTTGTTGGCTTTGTTCGGTTTGATGCTTCTTCAATAGATGCAAAACGAGCAACGCGACGCGCGGCTCTTGTCGCAACAATCGTACGACTTCGGTGACCGCTTGATGAACGTGCATTTCTTCTTCCAATCGTTGTTGAGTGGCGACGAGTTCGCGTTGAACGTTTAATTGTTGCTGAAAAACAAAAAGCGCGTCGTCTAGCGAACGATCGGCGTCGCATTTCGAATTCGACTCACTTGCAATTGTTGCTGTTGCAATTTTTGCTGCAAAAACAATTGTATATGCATCTTTTGCATCTGTTTCGTGTCCAATTGACTCAAAATGTTGTCGGATCCGGCACCGCCGCCGCCGTTGTTACCTTGTTCGATAGCTTCGGCCTTTAAAATGCAAAAAATCCGTTCGAATTCTTCGCGAAACGCGTTGAAAATGATATCGCGCGCTCACTTGAACTTTTTTCGCTGCCAAAATCAATTGCTGTTGCTGTTTTAAAATATCCTGCGATCGTTGCAATTCTTTTTGCAATTCGTTGATTTTACTTTGCTGACCTCGAATCATATCTTCGTGCAGCGACAAAATCGGAACGCGCTGATCGTTGCTGCAATAACAAACAAATGCAAAAAGTTCGAAAATGGCCCAAAACGGATCAAAAAATGTCGTCGCCTACGAGGAAACGAGCAAAAATCGAAAACGCAACTTACACGTCGTCCTGCTGTACTTCAACGGTTTGTCCAACGACGACGGAATGCTGCGGCAAGACGGCGCTATAATTGACGCCGTTGATGACGACGGTTTGTTGTTCGTGCATCGACGAATTATTTTGATCGCCGCCGCACATGTCGTTGCGTTGATTCGTCAGCAACGAGTCGAAATTCGTCGGCGACGAAAAAGTAAAACACTCGACGACGTTATTGCAATTGTTATTGACGACGTTGTTGTTGTTGTTGTTGTTGTTGTTGTTGTTCGTCGACGACGAATTGAGAATGTTCCCGTTTTGATTCATATTATTGCCGTTATTGCCGAACGTCAGCACCGATAAATCGATGCCAGGCGAACTATAGTTGGACGCTATTGCGGAATGATCAACGGACAGCGAATGGCCGTTGGTTACGTAACCGCCACCGCCGCCGCCGCCGGCCATTTCGCTTTGGCAACTGCTCGTCGGCGACGTTTGCAAATAAATCGAACCGCCGCCGGTGACGTCGTCCGACGTGGAATTGAATAAATTATTTAAATTAGCGCTGGATGATAGAAACGATATCGGCGGCAAAGCGCCGCCGTTTTGTTGCAACGACGACGTCGCCGGTTTCGTCGAATCGTCGTCGATCATCGTCGCCGACGATAATTTGCATAGATTCGCCGCGCGTTCTTTCAACGACGTCAGAATCGTTTCCTCGTGCGGCTTCAGTCGTTCCAACAAATGCGGCTTCGATCCGCTGACGGGCAAGTTACGTTTTTTGCATTCCAATTTCAAATCGTTGACTTTCATGTCTTCCAATTTTTCCACCGGTTTCGCGTTGGCCGACGACGAAACGGATGTCGATTTCGATCCGTTTCCGCCGCCGCTCGTGGTCGAATTCGAATCGTTTTCCGCGGATCGATGGATCGACGACAACGTCGATTGAGGCGCCGGCGTTTGCGGCAAAGACGACGCGGCGACACCGCTTAACTCGGGACTACCGTGCATGGACGTCGCGCCACCGCCGCCGCCGCTCATGAAACAACTTTGCGTCGGCGAATCGCTTCGATGCAACACGTTTAGGTGCTGTTGCAAGCCGGATTGAACCAAAAAACTGTTCTGCTGATTCGAATCGACGTCGGCGAATATCATATCGGACGACATCGACGACGTCGTCGACGACGGCACTAATTGAACGGTGGTGTTCGGATATTTTTGCTGTAATTCCAATTGCCATTGCAACATCAACTGCTGCTGTTGCAACAATAAATCGTAACTCGTTTCCGAAAGTTTCCCGTTGTTCATGTCGTCGAACTGTGTAACGGTCGTCGTCGACGACGTTCCGTCCATAAAATCGTTACTCATCAAAACGCTGCCGCCGCCGTCGCATTGTTGCTGATTGTTCGGCGTCGCGCAACTTATCATTATGCCTTGTACCATTTTTCCGTCGGAATTTTCGAACATAGTCGTCGTCGCTTGTTTCATACCGCCGACGCCGTTGCTCGGCACTAGGAAGAATTTACCGCCGCCTCCGGGCATCATCGTCGTCGTCGTTAGACCGCATACGGCGCCGTTCTGTTGATTGAGACCGTTGTTGGCTTTTTGACCGGTGATCATCGACGTCGGACCTTTGTACTCGTGAAATTTAATTATTTTCGTCTTTGGCAATGAAGAATTAACGCCGCCGCCGTTGCACGTCGTTGTACCGTTGGACGACGCGGCGGCGCCGCCGACGACGTTGGCCAGCGTTACGGCGCCGACGCCGATGCACGACGACGCATTAATGTTACTATTACTATTACTACAACCGTTCGTAAGTGCGCCACCGCAGTTGATCGCTGCGTTCGACGTCGTCGTTGGAACGACGGCGATCGAGTTAACGGCCACTTGACTAGAAGAGCAACTCGACGCACTCGACGTCGACGACGACGGAGACGTCGTTTTCGATTTACTTTTCTTTGGTTTAGATTTTGTTGAGGAAGGTAAATTTTCTAAGATCGTCGCCGTTGGCACGCGATCGACATTCGCCGTCGTCGACGACGACGAACAATCGACGGAATTCGTTGAAATTAATGTGAAACCGTTCATCGTCGATTTATCGACGCATACGCCGCCGCCGCCGGGCGTTAATAACGGCGACGAGCAGGTCGACGACGACGACGAAGAATGTTGATTATTATTGGTATTAACGTAATATTGTTGACGAGGCGTCGACGCGCCAACGAAAACGTTCGACATCATCGAATCGGCTAAACGTGAAAACGAACGATAAAATCGTTGAAACGAAAAAGCGTTTAAAAAACAAAAAAATCAACTTACTCGTCGAATTCATTTTCACATTCGACGAACCGCATAAATTATCCAATAAATTACCGTGACCGGCGACGCCGTTCAACGACGAGGAAGACGATACCGTCGATAACATCGTCGACGTCGATCCAGCGGCGTTCGAAGAAGAATGTACGACTCGTTCGACGACGACAATGTCTTGAACCGTCGGCGCCGACGTGGTCGAATCTTGAACGCTGGGAAAAACTGGATGTGGATGCTTTTGAATTAAACCGGCCGACGTCGGTTTAAAATGCAAACGTCCATCTGCAAAATGCGAGAGCGAGAGAGTGAAAAAATTTTTTTTAAAACAATTCAAACGATAAAAAGTTTCAAAGATTCTCTCGAGAACGAGATTGAGAAAAAAAAATGGCGTAAATTTTTGCATTATTTCGTAAATTCGATCGTTGCCGACGAAAAAAACGCAAATAATTTGTCATCTATGTTTGCGAAACGGGAACAAGTTTGAAAAAAGTTAGAACGTTTCTTTCGAGAAAATTAAACAAAATTCACCTTTCACCGCTTGTTCCAACGCCGCATCGACGTGCAAAATATTTTCTTGGACTAATTCCAACGGGCCCGGCCGATGAGCTAATTTCTCGTTGAGACTATCGGCTAATTTGCATTTTTTCAATTGCTGCAACTTGTCGACGATCGACGGATCGGCGCTACTATCTGAAAAAGGAGAGGGCAAAAAATGTACTATCGTGAATTCAAAAATCGACTAGATTCGTTCGTTAGCCGATTCGAAAATTAGTTTCGAATCGACCGATCGACGTAAAAAAAACTAACCTAACAAAATATGTTGCGATACGAGTTGCTGTTTGTTAGGACGATGTTCGATTTTATGTTTCAAAATATCGCCCATCTTAAACGAAAATCAATCGAATGAAATGACGTGAAATTCGACGCATCGACGTCGAAAATCGTATCTCGAGGAAAAAAATTATTAGTACTTTGGCCCTCTCTAACTTGAGTCGTTGTTCATAGAAGCTAGGCGGAGCGTTAGGCGCTGAAAAGAAAAACAAAAAAACAAAATGAAAACGTTTCGAAACGGATTTCCGCGAGATTATTCTACGTTCGACGGCGCACGATTATCGTCGAATTTTCGCATCGAAACGCATAAAAACTTATTTCGCGAAAAAATAAACATTACAAAACGCGAATTTAGCGAATGTAACCAACTGACGTTCGGCGAAACGATATCTTCTTTACTTACTACTACGAAAAAAAGAGTAAGAATTACATAGGCATGAGAAATAAGATCCGACGACGATGAAAATGAATAAAAACAAAAAAGCGTCGGCGCGAACGCGAATCGAGGTACTTTTAAATTACGAACATTCGTGTTTCGCAAAATGTTTACGAATATACAGAGCGGCGACGGGCGAAAGGTAAAACAAAAGTCGAATAATGTTACTCTTTGTTCATTGTATTCGAAAAATCTTCGCAACTATTGCAATTTGATCGATGAGATTTTCGCGCGCGAATGAAAAAAATTCTTTCCGATTCGAACAGAAATTTCGACGAACAAACATCGGCCAAACATTATTTTTCTTTCTCAATTTCGTTAGAAACGTACAAAAAAAGAATATTTCTCAAAGGCAACGAGACGGCGTCGTCGACGAAACCGAAATGTGAATTTCATTCGGGCGCCAACATCGATTTAAAAGCATTAAAAATCGGTTGTATAATGAAACGGTAATATCCTGCGAAAACGAACGTTAAACGACAGTTTTTTTTGATCCGGAAAAAAACACGAATATCTATCTCGAACGCTGAACGAACGAAACGAGCGCCGACAGACCGACGATAAATGAAGAGATATTCGTATTTCGCCGCCGATCGTTCGTCAACAATTTTAATGTTTTTCGAAAGTTGGAATTGCGATTTTGCAAAAAAGTTTCGTTTCGGGAGCGAAGCAAGAAAAAAAGAAGCAAAAAACTAGTCCAGAAAAGTGATGAATTCAGCAATGATGAGACGTACGACGCCGCCGCCGAAAGTTCTAAAGTGCAAAAAATCAAAGGAATTTCTTTCAGTTTTGTTGTTTGTGAATGAACGAACGGAGCAGAAAACAGATACAAAACTAAAAAGCCGTAAATCAAGCTTGCACTGTCTACGCTCGCTTTTTGAACTATAGTTTCCGGTCAACTATAGCTATAGGCGCTCGGAATTATAATCACTGATACTATAGTTGCTCACGAACTACAGTCGCCAAATGCAAGTTAGCCAGTGGTGGCTCGTAGTTGCAAAAGCTAAAAATCAAACGTCAGTGGACTCGAATCGCTCAAAAATCGAGAATGAAAAAAAAATTAGCCCGGATCGCGCGCGAACGCCTGTCTGTTGAAAACGTCGTTGTCGGACGTCGAAAACGTTTTTCTTGTTTGTGCATATTTTTAACAAATCGCCGAACAAAATCTTGTCAAAACGAGGCAAAATGAAGAAATACCTACGTTCGTTTAAAAACTGAAACGTTTCGCGCCGTTAATTTCTTTTCTTTCGTTCGTTAGAAACTTTTTCGACGAACGTCAACTGTCCGTCGTCGTCGTCGTCGCCGATTCGAAAAACAAAGAAAACAATTCGAAATAATGCGAACAAACGGCGCGAATTCGTTCGAAAGAGGAAATGAGAGAAAATGTTAATGAGAAGGAAAAAGGAAAATCGCAAAACTTTTTTAAAACATGGCCGCTGAAGTCGTCGGTGGTGTAGATACATACATAAAGACTGACAAGTGCACGCCTCGACGAGAATGTCGTTGTTTCGTCTAAACTTTTCGTCGAGGAAAAAAGTTTTTAAACAAAAAATACATTAACTAGAAATCTTCTTTAGGCTTTTTTTTAAACCTAACCACCGTCGTGGTCGTCGTTCATTCAAAAACGACAGTTGTTCGAACTAATTGACGACGACAAAAAAGCGAAAGTTATCAAAACAATTATTTATTTTCTCCCCGAAAATTGTTTTATGTGAAAATTTTTATTAACAAAAACAATCATTCGAAACAAAAAAAACGTCGGCCATCGCGGAAATCGAGTAACGAACGCCGCGCGACATGCCGATCAAAAAGTTTTTCCAAGTCGTCGCGGCGATATACATATTTGTTTTTTTACGTTTAATAAAAACAACAAAATGCCTCGAAAAACAAAAACCATTTCAAAATACGGAAAACGTTTTCGGTTGCCAATTTGTCGCATGCCGACGGGCGCGGCGTGGGTCAAAAGCAAAAGTTGAAAAGTTTGGTTTGTTACACTTTTTTGTTTTTGCCTCGAGCTGAACAAAATTCGGCACCAATAGTTGGAAAAATAAGCACACTTTTTGCACGAAATTAATTTTTTAATCAAAAAAAAAGCAAAAATCTTATTTGTTCCATTAAAAATCTTTCTTTCGAACGACGTCGAACGAGTGAAATAAAAAGAAGAAGAACGATATTCGAGTTTTTAACGGACGACGGCGCGTAAAAATTTACAATTGGTTTTTTATGAGTAAATCAGCTTTCCACTTGTAACAAAACTTACTGCAAACACGAACGAAACGAAGCGCGTGCAAGTTGTTTTAAAAAAAATTACAGTATGCAAGCAGTCGCTGCCGCCCGACGATGACAAACACAAAGAGGAAGAGAACGTCGTACGACGACAACGACGACGACGACGACGAACAACCCCGAAGTTCTCACGAATGACTCGATGACTTCTCAGAAAATCTGCACGCTTCGTGATCTTGATCCTCTCGAGCAAACTCGAACACAATAGAAAAAAGAAGATCTTTCTACCGAAATGAATCGTCGACCGACGACGATGAGGAATGAGCAGTTTTGCATAAGAAACAATGCAAACTGTGATAAAAACGTTAACACGAAAAAAAGTTGCTCAAAAATCGATCGTAAAAAAGGCGTTTCGACTCGACGTTTCACAAATTTGATCACAATTTGCGTCGCATCGACGACGAATACGACGAAAGAGATGATCAATCGGTGAAAACGACGAATCGAGCGACTGAATCAAGCATGCGCCGCTTTGTTTACCTTTCGATCGAATTCAAATCCAAAATGCATGGAATTCACTTTGCGAATGAATGAAATGGAAATATGTTCCTTCAAACGAACAAAAATCGTCGTAAACTCGCCTCGGTTTTCGATCGAAAAGTGCAAAAACAAATTCGAATATTTGTTGCAAATATCGTCAACGAAAAAACGAATACCGTACGGACGACGACGAGAAAAACGACCGAAAGGAACAACAAAAAGTCGTACGATGATAAAACACGAAACGAACGTCGACGCCGACCGACGACGAAGAAGAAGCGATAGCGAGCGAGAGGCCCGGCGAATTTTAACGAAAAGAGATCGAGGAGTTTCAATAAACGAATAGAAACAAATAGATCGCCGAGAACATCGGCATTGACAACAAACTTTGTTTCAAATAACTTCGCCCGAGATGAACGTCGCGGCGGCAGTTGTTGCATAACAGATGACCCGCGGCGCAATGGTGAATGGCTTTAAGCGAAGCGAAGCGCACCGAATTCATGCGAATATTACGCAAATGCACGACCGAAATTCTGCGCAAAAAATTCCTCAGATCAACAACAAAAACCTGCGAATCAGCAACTGCAGGAATGGAATCAACATCGATCGACGTCGTCGTCGCCGCCCACGGGCGTCGGCGAGGGAAGACCCTGCGGTGGATGGAGGTGAAACAATTTTCGCGCACGATGACGCCGTTTCGACGACATAAATTTTTGCTATTGACGAACTATTACCGGTGCAAAACATCATTCTCGAAAATTCTCAACGATTTTACAAATGAGCACAAAATAGAAAATTCTCGTATTTAATTTTAAGCTTTCACGATCATCGTCGCCGGGCGTCGTTGATTTATTACCGTCAAATGCCCGTTACTCACTCGTCGTTAAAAACTTGTTTCGACCAAGTGCCACCGTCGTCGTTGAGGAAAAAAGAAACTTTGCATAAATATTACGTCAAAAATTCTTTTCTACGGTTTGTTTATTGTTCAATGTCGTCGCACGAGTGCGAGAAATTTCTTATGCAAATAACTAGCGCGAATCACCGAGCAAAAAATTCAGATTCCTGCGTTTCATTTTAGCAACATTCATTAGTTTCTAAACAAAATTTGTGCTCCCCTTCGCACGTTTTTTCGTCTCTGCCTTCAATTACTATCAACCACCTAGCCGAACGTTAAAAACTTTCTCGAAAAAAAAGCAACAAAAACCCATTAAATAAACTCAACTACATTAAAATAAGAAACATCAATCCTGCAACGTTACAAAAGTCCCGCACACGACGGCGAACCAATGTTGCCAAACAGAAAAAAATTACGAAACCAGATGAAACGTAAAATGACGTCGAATTTACACATTTCGCACACGAAATCGGATCTCTAAAGTTCGAACGTAGGCGCAAACGAGAAGCTTACGTTAAAACAAAAGGAAGTCAGAGCAAAAAATTCCTATACGTTTTTGTATAAAAAAACTTTTCCAATTGAAATCCAACAGCTGAGCAGCGGGCGAGAGAACAGGCGGCGAATAAGATATACGTCGCCGATACGACGACGTATGAAATTTTGCAAGATAGATCCGTTCGAATTTTTAGCCGAGTTAGCGAAGCAAGCCGCTAGTAAAACGGCTCATTAGTCGGCCATATGTCTCTTAGCTGATGTTCCAGCGATAAACGACCGACGATCGGAGACGAAGGAATATCGGACAATATCGATGACGGTTGAAAAAAACCCGCCGATCGTCGACCGTGCAAAAACACACCTGACGATCGTCGGCGATGACCGAAAATAAATTAACGGCTAACTCAACGATGCCAAATGCGCGTTACATTTCGGCCGGATTACGTTTCTAATCCGTGCGCGAAAAACCTCGCGCTAAACAAAAAACGTGACGAAGGAGGCGGCTTTACGAAAGCGGAAAACGAACGATAATGACGACGATCGAAAAAAAAACAACGCGCGACGTTCATTCGATGAAACAAAAAATGGCCGAACGCCAGGCAAAAAATCCAAACAACGCACACGCGCCGAAATTCTACGTCGTCGCACGACGACGCATCTGCTGCGTGGTTCCACTACGTCTGGAGGTAAAAAAAACCGCGCAATTCAAGCTTTCGGTCGGCCCGAGGAATGAATCGTGAAAGCGACCGAATCGAGTAAAATCACAACTCGAAAATGCGAAAACTATTCATCTCAAAAGCAATCAAAAACTAAAACGCCAGCGTTTTCTTTTTTTAAACCTTTTTGTCTTCCCGTCGTCGTTCGTACGATTCATTGAACAAATATTCGCCCCGGCCGTCGATCGACGGTCGTAAAAATTAATAATTACAAAAATATAAAAATTCATTTTTCAACGCTTCAGTTTTTTTTTGCGAAAGCTTTCTTTAGAAACAAACAAAACGTCGACGAGAAAATCGAAAATTTGTTTTTCTATATCATTTTCGGGAGAAAAAGACAAAACAATAAAACGCGTATGACGAATATTCATTCGAATCGAGGAATATTACGCGCAACGAACGAAATACGGGCGGAACTAGAATCAAACTATGAGGAAAACCAAAGAAAAAAAGAAGTGAATCTCGATTTTTTTCCGTCCGACGGCAATCGGTCGGCGGCCATCGTAAAACATATGGGCGAGGAGAAACGTCGGCGGCGGAGAACGAAAACAATAAAACTTTAAAACAAAAGTTCGCAAGATTTTTAATGACCTTTCCGAAAAAACATTTAAGGGGCGAAACGCGCGAGCGCGATCAAAAGAATTTCGCAAACGAAAACGTTTAAATAAAACGTTACGCAAACGATCGACGACGATGAATCAAAAACGTCGTGCAACGACGATTGCGAAATAAAATTCGATGGAAAAAAAACAAACGTTCGATCGAATGAAGAAATTTTTTTCGATCGATTGCTATGAGAACTAAATTTGTGATCGAAAACGACAAAGTCCAGTCGCATAATTTGTTTCGTTCGGTGCAAAAACGGTTTTCAATTGACGAATTCACCGACGCGCGCCAATTTCAATCACTTGTCAAAATTTGAATGTAAAATAATCCCGACAAGAGTCAAAAACATATTTCGACCTTTGCGACGTTTCGCCAAGCGAACATTGAAAAATAACCTCGACGAAACTTTCACTCATTAAGCTGTCAATCAAAAACAAAATTTCTCAACGAACAACGACGAGGAAAACAACCAGCGTCTGGAGGAGCCTCGAATCGAAACAAATAAGCGACGACAGATTTCGCAAAAATTTATAAATGATAACGCGCCTAAATTCAATCCAGAAAAAATTTTAAAATTTTAGAATTAAAAAAAACGCCTCAAAATTAACGCGGCGACGATGCATTTCTTGTTATTAAAACGATAAACGCGCGATTGAACGCGGAAACGTGTCTAAAATTCATTAGCGACAAAAATTTTGTTTTAAAACATACAAACGCGCAAAAAGTTAAATTTAATCAGAAATTTTACCTGGCAATATGCCACGAGCGACCAATTCTCGAATGGGTCGTCGCTGCATTAATTTACGTTTCAAAGCTAAAAATCACCCAATAAATACTTCGAGACCACGTAAAATTTGTATAAAAAAATTATTTAAAATTAGTTACATTCACGATTTCTACCCATATCGAATCGCGAAGACGAAGAAATTTCGTCTGGAATTTTTTCTATCGTCGTCGTCGTCGAATAAACGACGTTACAACTTTGGTCCGCGTTGGACAACGGCTTCGAACTACTGACGAAGAAAAGCGGAGTGAATTGTTGTTGGATATGTTGAAGATTCGAGTTAATCCCTGCGGTTGGCCTTTGCACAGCAAGTGACAAGATTTGAGGCTAAAAAACGAAATAGCAAGTGAATTTTTTTGTTCTTCAATCCGATAAACGTGACAAAACGTTAGTTTCAATTTTTGAAAGTAAAAAAGATTTTTCGAAGGGAATTTTGAACGTTTCAATTTTTTACACGTTTGTGTTAAGAAAAAAGAAAAAACAAAATTTACAACTCGAAACGTACCTTTTGAACGTCTGGAATGATCGGTTGAACGGACGACGACGACGATTCGACGACGTTCGTTCGTTGAAGCTGTTTCACGGGAAATAAAACAAAAGTATTGCCAACTCGGCCGCCGACAGTTGCCGCGGACGTCGACGACGACGTCCGAACGATCGTCGACGCGCCGCCGGCTTGTTTTTGTTGATGGACGACGGTCGACGGCGGTAAATTAATGAAAAACGTTCCCGAGCCGGCGTCCGACGTCGACGGATTCGGTGCCAATAGCACGTTTTTCGTCGTCGAATTCCTCGAATTAACGCCAGAGGCCATTATTATTCGACGAACACCTGATATTTAATTGGGACCGGAAATTTTGAATTTTTCGGTAATCCAGCCCGAAACAAATAAAATTCAAGTCGATCGACGCGCAAACGAATTCGTAAAATTTTCGGAATGTTTTCGAAGAATTTCAAAGGTAAATTCTAACGGTGTTCTATTTCTAAAACCGCGAAAAACAACAATTAAATTTGGGAAATAAAACAAAATTTAAATTTTAAAACGCGATATTTTCGCACAAAGTGGCACGAGAAAAAACGCGATTTTTGCGCGGAATGAGAGAAATAAAGCGAATTTGCGATTTTTATCGTTTTAAACTCGGTTTCGAGTTAAAAAGCGGCAATTTATAATTATAAAACGATTGCATCAATCATTTTTTGATTTCACAAAATTAATTAGGTCAGAGGCGGAAACGGGCGGCAGTTAAAAGACATTTGATGTTTATATCAAATTCAAACACTGTCTAAAACAAAAAACAAATTTCGTGTCCTTTTGAAATTCCAATTGCCGCATTTTATCGAGTAAATCGAGAATGTGACGCGAATTAAATAAAATTCAAACGAAAACCAACTGCTCTGCACCATTTTTGGAAACAATAATGATTATTGAACACTTTACACTCATAAGCTGATTTAATTCACTAGCTAATAGGCAAATTTTTTGTTTTTTCGATAGGTTACCGTGACGGAAATAGTTTTTAGACAAGGCATAGAACAAAAATACATCATTAAAAAAATTAAAAATTGAATTGAATTAAATTGAAAAATTTCAA